>SOPF01024936.1:0-29801 GCA_012979155.1 Hypericum perforatum | reverse complement strand
CCCCCCAATCTGGATTCATCAAGATCAATACTGATGCTAGAGTGTCATCTAGTAATGAAGGACAAGTTAGTGCAATTACCAGAGATGATCTTGGAAATTTCATCCATGTAGTTGTCAAGTTGATACCGGCACTCAACACCTGATGTTACTTGAAGCTCACGGTATACTTCTTGGCATCGAATTCGCAAAGAGATCAACCGGTCACATGTCATAATTGAATTTGATTGTCGGCCTCTGGTACTAGCTATCCAATCTTGCAGAAGCAATAAAAGTTACCTAGCCACTCTTACTACAGACTGTATCGAGGCAACCACCCTTTTTGAAGACATTAGATCAACTTTGTGAGATGCACAGCCAATATGCCAGCACATTTGTTAGCTAAGATGCAAGGTTCATTTTCTGAAATAGTAGACTACTTTGCGACTCCTCCGAAATCAATCATTGAGGCCTTGTCTCAAGATGTAATTGCTGCTGTATGATGATAAAGCTTATCCTTTTCATTAAAAAAATTATTTATGTATGATTTACACTTTCCATAATTACTTGATTCCTACTTTGTAGTTTGACATATTTAAAAATTGTGTTTTTTAATAATATTGGTACATATTATTTAATTTGCAATATTTTCATTAGGGATGGTGATAAATATGGTAGGATATTGGTAGGACCCTATTATATCGTTTGAAAAGTTGGGTTCACATCATACCCTAAGATTCTTAAAAAGATTCAATACTAAACCTATACTCTTACCCTTACCCTCAAAGTCAGTAGAGTCTAAAGGGTCTTATACGATCTGACTCTTGAATTATATACAAAATATTTTTTAACGCATAATTTTAATTATATATATAAAATTTAAATGAATCACAATGAATATATGAAGATTTATCATGAAATATTTAGTATATCAATAAAGAAATATTCAAAATATTAATTTTATGAAGCATAGTCCAAAATATTTAGGAAATATTTTATAAAATATTAGTAAAAAATAATAATTATAATATAATTAGATCTAACCATGATCTAGTTAGGGTCTAATTAGCATAAAGTTTAAATTATGGTAAAAGGTTAATGGTAGGATAAAAATTCGTAGGATTCATACCCTATCTTGTACCTCTTCAAATGTTAATCTATGTCTATATCTTATCCTAGACTTAGTCAAAGTCAACATATTCTCGCCCCACTAGGTAGGAGTCTCCGATCAAGAGGAAATGGACATTTATGCCATCAAGTCATAAGGGGGAAAGTCATTTTTTTCCCTTTGAAGAAAGGTAAAATTAGGCTAAGGTCCCTATACTTTGGGAATTCAACGGATTTCGTCCCTAATATTTAAAAACTACTCTTTATATCCCTACTGTACAAAATAACAAAACTTTTTAGTCCTTAAAAGTCAACATAATTTTTTTAATTACGATTATACCTTTCTTTTAAAAAATTAAACCAAATCAATCAAAACCTAACCAAATCCAACTCGACCCGACCGAACCCAAGTCATCAACTCTCCTCGTCTTCCTCCCCATCTTCCAAATGGCCTCCTAGGTACGGAAATCTTCCTCCTCTTCTTCACGAGAAATAGTACCAATTTCACCTCCTCGTTTTTTAAAACCTAAATAAAGTTAATTAAAACCTAAACTAACTTCTTGAGCTTGTGCATCTCGTCTCCTGGCGTGGCCCTGTCCAACTTCCCATAAGGGGAACTCCAACCAGAGAGATTTGAAGACATCATAGACATGGAATTCGTTGCCGTAGTGAGGCCAAGTTGGTTGGTTGGTGCACCGCAATCGATGAAACTCTAGCTGCGCTTTGCAAAGGCAGATGACCTCGAGTTCATGACAGCTTGAGCAACGGCAATCGATGAATAAAAAACGACAATGTCAAATTGGGTCATTTCGTTCAAGAATGACAACCTCACAATACGACCACAGAAAACACTAGCCAGCGACAGCCCGCACCCGATCGTAGCTCGGACTTGTTCCCCGTTTTGCAAAACTGAATTTCATAATTGCCAATACGTCCGGGACCCAAGGCCAAAAGCTCGTACCCCCTTTCTCCATTTTCTCGCATATCGGAGGGAGAACACGACACAATGCTTATAATTAACCTTCCCCTTCCCTACGAGAATTTAACGGAAGACTCGTAATAAGATTAGCAAAGAGGAGATTGGTTAAGTTGTGGATTAGGAAACCCTAATTCATTCGAGCTGTCAGGGCTCTTCGCCGGCTCAATCAATAATCTCCGTAACTCATGAGGAAACCCTATTTCATTCCTGTTGGTTTCATTTTTTATTATCTTTTTTGGATACTTAATCGAGCTGAGTTTCGTTGTTGTTTGAGATGATGAAGTTTGATCGATCATTTATCGTCTCGGATTCTTAAGTAGAGGGGACCAGAGGAGGACGCACGAAGGAGAAGGAGAAGAAGAGAGAGACGGATTTGGTGGCTAGTTGCAGGGTAATTCAATGTTTCGGTTTTTGTTGAAAATCAGTAGGGCGGAGTTAAATGGATTGTGGTTGGGCCGGTGTTATGGGTCGAGTCAGTTGGGTTAGTTTTTGATTGATTTGGTTAAATTTTTTAAAGAAGGGTATAATCGTCAATAAAAAAATTAGGTTGATTTTAGGGATTAAAAAATTTGGTTATTTTGTACAATAAGGATTCAAAGAGTAGTTTTTAAACAGTAGGGACGAAACTCGTTGAATCTCCAAAGTACAGTGATCTTAGCCTAATTTTCCCTTGAAGAAATGGTATAGTATAATTCCATGCTCTGCTTGTTGAAATCGTTTGAAAAAAAAATATATCATAAAGATCCATCCTCAATTGTTGTTCGCTCAGACATTATTTTAATTGCATTCTCAATTTTTAAAAAAAAATCGCATATCAAAATTTTGCAGGAAAAAAGATACGCATATAATTTTGCAGGAAAGCGCATACTGATTGCTAAAAACGCACAATTAATATTTGGTCCTTGTAAAATATATCGTTTCGCCAAAAAAAAATACCTTACATGTTTGTACCAGGTTGTAAATATGTACCTATTTAACTATTTATATGGAATACAAATTTACTTTTTTTTATACGAAGAATTATATTTATCAAGGTTTAACTTTAAACTTTTGACAAATTTTGTTACACTTTTTTGGTGAATAAAGAAGGGATCCAACATGGATGACAGACTTGGAAGGCATTTAGGTAATCTTAAATATTGAATCATTTGTCAGAAAATTGAAGGCTATCTTTCGTTAGGCAAGACTGGGATTTGGATTCATTCTTGCATGCATATTGGACTACAGAACCGTGTTGGGTCTAGCCCAAACTCGATAGATCATCAAGAAAATTAATAAGCTAGTTAGACGGAAACAACAAAAAGGGGACATTCTTGGTAAAAAAAAAAAATAGAAACAATCTATCGTATCAAACAATCTATTATAAAAAATAGAAAAAGTCATTGAATCAAATACACAAAATCATTATATCTGTCACTAAAATTTACTTTAGTAACTTTTGAATTGAAAAAAAAGAGAGGCGTGAGCTCCTGTGATCTTTGCTAAGGATAGACTCCAAAACATTTGTACAACAATGATAAAATAGAGCACGAAAAATTCCTCCCCAAAATGGGATATAGCACTTAAAATAACAATGTCATTGATGTTATAGATGAAAAGGAAAGGAGGTTGTTGATGGAGAGATCGAGGTTAATAATGAAAAAATCGATGTTATTCTAGCTAAAGGTCACTAAAATCAGAGTTGAACGATGCGGCCAACATGGAGAGAAAATAGAAATTAGGGAAAAGTATAAAATAAGTCCTGTGATTTCGCACTTTTTTGACATATGATCCTGTACTTAAAAAACGACTAAAAAAGTCCTGACATTAGTTTCAGAGTATCAATTTTAGTCCTCCGAACCTAAATTCGTCCTGAACCTATGGAAAATTACTTTTTCATCCCATTTTTTTTTACATTTTAGTCCCAAATAGGTATAACTTTTTCGTGTGAACTCCGATTTGGATGATTTCAAGTCGGATAGATTCGCAACACATTCGTCTACGACTTTTGTGTTGTGAGTTTTGTGATTTGAGCCTTGCGTTTTTGAGTTTCATGTGATTTCGATTGGTATTAGGATTGGTATCACATGGAACTCAAAAACGCAAGGCTCAAATCATAAAACTCACAACACAAAAGTCGTAGACGAATTTGTTGCGAACCTACCCAACTTAAAATCATCCAAATCGGAGTTCACACGAAAAAGTTACACCTATTTGGGACTAAAATGTAAAAAAAATGGGATGAAAAAGTAATTTTCCATAGGTTCGGGACGAATTTAGGTTCGGAGGACTAAAAGTGATACTCCGAAGCTAACGTCAGGACTTTTTTAGTCGTTTTTGAAGTACATGATCATATGTTAAAAAAGCGCAAAACCACAGGACTTATTTTGTACTTTTCCCTAGAAATTATGATAGAGACCAATCTGTTCTATCAAATTATCATAAAAAGACAAATTTATTTATGAGAGAAAACCAAACCATTAAATTAAAGAAGGAGATTAAACTACTGAATCTCAAGAAACATAACTATTAAACCATAGAATATCAAATCATTAAATCATAACAAAAAAATACAAAAGACTAAACATTGAATCACAATATAAAATGATTGAATTACATTATAAAAAATTATTAAATCCATGATAGCAAACTATTGATCATAATAGAATAAAGTAATAAATAATACAAGTATAAATTATTACACATTACCAATATATTGAATCACATCATACTAAATAAATAAATCACAACAACCAAACTATTAAATCATAATATAATAAGTCACTGGATCACAACCATTGAAGTGGCTTAATTATTTGGGGATGAAATGACTTCGTGGAGATGATACCCCTCCATTCGTGGATTTTTTTTTTTTGGCTAGATTTTTTCTTGTATGTAAATGACTATTATGTCCCTACCTTATAAGAATATAACACCGTGCTATAACTGATGCTATAGCACCAAATCGGTACTCTCAAAATTGCATCAATCCTATCACCAAAAAAATTGAACAAATTCAAATTCGGACAAAGAATATATGAGTGAAATACTAAAAGCAAGTTGGTGAATTTTTCAGAAGTTTTTATTGGTATAGAATTTCTGATAGATTAAAATTTTTGGTCTAAATTACATGAGGTATTTAGGTTGAGGATGTCGAAAACAAACTTTGTACATTTAGACTCTTCCCTTATTCCACCTCATCTTATTTCATACACCATTTCTAGATTAGAGTTTATTTTCACGACAATGAGGATCTAATTCTCAATATTAATTTGAGAGGCTATTGGTTATTCAATTTCTCAATAAAATTTACTAATTTTCTTGTCCCTTTATTTTTTTGTAATTTTATTCAATAATATATATTTATTAATTCTTGATTAATGGTTGCACCCCAGATTAAACTGGGACGAATGTCAATTTAACATCTAAAGATTATAAATAGATTAATTAACTAAGAATAAATAAGGTTAATTAGTACATAACAAAATTTTGAACTTGATTGTTACGACTAAGAATATCCGAGGCTTAATTATACTATGTTATTGCCACTCTTGCATTTAGACGATAATCAATTAAATATTTTTCTCTGTTGATTAGAAACCATTAAAATTGTCTTTGATGATTGTGTGATCAACCGGTCTCTCCGACCTCTCAACTACCTTTTCTTTCTCATTAGTTTTGGCATACATATTTATTTTGCATTTGCTAGTTTAGTTTTCATTTCAAATCATCTGAAACCCTATTTATCGAATATCGTTGCTTCTTATTTGTGACTCGATATCTTCTCTTACATATTACAAGCTCCGCGCAATAAAATATCACTTTATTGTCAAGTGCTTCAATATGCTCATTAACACGTGGACAATCCAATAAATATATAAAAAATTTATCCGGCCAATAATTCAATCAACTGAACCGATCGAACCACAACAAACACCACGCTTCTTATGATTGTGTTTTCAAACACTTGTTTTCCGTGGTAGTGGGAGGCTCTGTATTGCCCATCATATTTGGCATTTTCGAGTCTTATCTAACAAAATTGGTGGGGCTCTGTATTGGTGATTTGTTACCTCCAAGGAATACTTGGAGATTTTCTGGTTCTTGCAGCAACTTTTTTGTAATAAGTTAATATTGATACTATTTGTGACAATGCGTGTTATCATATGTTGAATTCAAAGTAGCACGAGAGTGATAATTGGGCTCTATTATCGAAACTCTCTTTGGTTTGTCGTCGTTTTCTGTGTGCTTTTTCTTCAAATTTAATACTTTTCTATGTTTAAAGATCAAATTTTGGTAGTAGAAGCAAATAAACCAACAATATATATATACATTATCGAAACTCTCTTTACGTTATCTGTTCTGAGTTTTCCTTTTCGAAATAAAAGGAGAAAAGAAAACTCGATCTACCTATTGGAGATGTTTTATTAAAATTCAATGGTATGATGTAAATCCATATACTGCTTGAAAATTAACAATTTATAAATAGGCGATTCCATTGTTAACTTCATTTGCCAAAAAAGAGAAGACAATTCAGATCCATCCAACAATTGATGTGCGAGTAGACATTCAGTAGAATACATAAAACATTTATAAATATTTTTTCTAAAGTGATAATCTCTCTAAATTGATAAAACAAAATTATACTCAAGTCAAAATCAGTGTAAAAATATGATAATTTATTTATCATGATAATTAATATTCTTTTCAATAATATTTAGCTATCAATTATGGTCTCAATTTTCATGTAAAGTGATATTTTATATATTTCTATTTATTTTATAAATTTAAAATAAATTTAAGTATGCAAAACTAGGAATCCAAACTTGGAACTTGTTTCTTTGATAAATTTTACATAATTATTTATTGTTTTATTAATTTTTAAATAATTATTATGATCATTATCTTGCTATAAAAACACATATTAATCAAATATAACATTTGAATGATGTAATAAGTTTTAATTTATCTAATTTGAATATAGAGAAAGTTCTGTTTTATTATTTAATCCTTTATTATATAAAATATTGATTTTGACAGCTTTGAATAAAAAATATAAACCTCTCTTAGGTGATAACGTTATTTAAATAATATTTTTTTTGAATGACAATATCATTTAAAAAAATTACTATAAGAAAATATACTAATCAAATATAATATTTGAATGAAATAGTAAGTTAAAATTCATGTAATATGGATACACACAAAATATTTTTTTATTATTTATCATTTAAATTTTTAAATAAATTAAATTTATGTAATTTGAATACAGACAAACTAATTTCTTACTTTTTATTATCCAAAATTTAATTTTAATATATAAAAAATTATAACCTTCTCTTGTATGATAATTTCTCTAAAATAATATATATTATTTTTTATTTTGACGATATCACTTTAAAGATATTTCAATATATAAAATGTAATAGGAATTGACAAAGGTGATAGTTCATTTCGGTTAAGTAATTGTTGGTGTAAAAAATAAGTTTTACTCCCATGCTCAATCATAAAATTAGACATTCACGGTAAAATATAGTAGAAAATCATATACTTACTAAAAAATCAGTTAATACTTGGTTCTTGTAAATAGTACACTTAAAACCTTATATTTTTTACCCAATTATAAATATATCTACGTTATTATTTATATAGAAACATAAAATTATTTAAAAAATAGCTTATATTTTTTATAATTAGACAATTTATTATTAAATTTATAACACCCGTGATTGGACCAAATTTGCCCACAAACTAACACAAATCTTTCGAGCATGTTCTATCTTTTGATCAAATTTTTTATTATTCAAGGAGGTCATCTCTCACGACCCAAAATCAGGTTGCTGACAAGGTGCTGGGTCACGCTCACCTACATCGAATAACCATGACCTAGCCAGCCTCAAACACACACTCACATATTTCATCGCGGAAGCATAATTATATATATTGCGAAAGCGCGAACATAACATACATATATAAATTTATAATTCCAAAGTAATACAATTATCCATAATTCATAATTTTAAAGTCAGACAAATCCAGTATCAAATATGTAAAACAGAGCGACCTTGAATGACAAAGAAAAGTACCACCTCGAGACTTCAAATAACTCAGGATAAAAACAATAGGTTTACAACGACAAACGGAAAAAACACTCTCCAGATGTTAGTCGATCCCTAAACATCTTCACCTTTGGAAGGAAGGGGTAAGCATTTTAGAATACTTAGTAGGAAGATAATAAAAGTAACATATATTTAACTAAATAATCAAACACATCGCATCATATGCAGGCATAGATAAAATGGTGATAAAATAACAAAGTAGCACAACACACATAATTCATCAAATATCACATAAACAAAATTTTAGATAAAGATGAACTGACGTGTCACACAAATCGAACAAAACTCAGATATCAAATACACATAGATAAACACGTCACGTAAATAGATAGACTTCAGATAGCAAGTATACACACACATATACATCACATAAAATAGATACCAAATCTAGGTCTAGATTGTATCACTCCCATACCGACACAAGGATACCAAATCTTAAAGGTACTTTAGAACCACCTGCCGACCAAATAGATCATATCAGAATCCAATGTATCCTTAAAATATGTGCACATATGTCAGCATCCCCAGTTGGTCACGGATAGACCTAATCATCTGCCATCTCACAAATGACTCACAATTAATCATACCGACCAAGACTAGTTGGTCACATATGCAAACTCATACCTGACATCATAGATTATCATAATTGGATACATAATCACCAAAATGGCAAGGATTCCAAATAAACATCAAAAGACACATAGACAAAGATTCAAATATTGATACACATCAAACCAATACAAATACATCAATTACACACTTATAGTTAGTTTTACGGATAATATCCCCCTCACTTACACCCAAGTTGCAAAAATTGCTATAATAGAGTAATGTACTTTACTTTACGTCTCTTAGCATTCATATTCAAATTGGTGATCAACTAGACAATAGAACAACCCTCTATCAAACACAATCTCTCAAACATAAGGAAATGGGCAAATCATCACAAAAGTCCCAAATTTTGGATTCCTACAACAAAATCTCCAAATATACTCAAAGATCCTCAAATCATATCCTCAAAACTTAGCTTATCATCAACTTCCACATATCAAAAAATCATAACTCAACAATCCTCAAGTTCCTCACCTAGGTCATACTAAAACTTAACCAAATATATACATACTTACTTCTAATTCAAGGTATTGAAAGTATCTATACTTATGTTCAATAAACCTTAATCAAAAACTCACTTACCTAACCTTCAAATCAAAGATCTTCCTTTTTCCCTTCTCTTCTCTTCTTTCTCTACTCTTCCCTTCTCTCAAATGCTAGATATTTGTTTGATAAGAATAGATAAAACTTTCTAAATTTGGAAGGTGAGTATTTATAGGTTTTACAAACTGGAGGGGCAAAATGGTTCAAAATCCTAAAATTTATTGGGTAGCCTATCATCTGCTTGGGGTGACAGCGGACGCTAGGGTCCCTTCGAATAGATTTTCTATACGCCCCCAGCATATGCTGGGTCCCCTCAAACTCATTAAACTTAAAAAATCAAAGTTGTAGATCTAGTTGTTATGGATCTACTCATCTTGGAATCACCTAATTTGGAGCTCGTACGAGAAAGTTAAGCTATTTTACAAAAAGTTGATGGACTAAACTAAACGTTCTTGAAACTGACCGAAATTGAAACAGTCATAGGTCCTCTTTCGACCTAGCGGCCACTACAAGGTCAATGATCACTAGGATCATAACATCATCTATCTTAATCTTACTTATATGTATTTAAACTTGAAATTTATTCAAAATGTGTGCCCGAAAATAAGGTGTAGTGTACATTATTATTATGGAAAGTAACAATCAAATTATTTAAGCATTTCACACAATATATATATGGTGTGACATTCACTCCTCCTTAAATATGTTACGTCCTCGTTAAGTTAGATACACAGAATTTTAGCATTCTTCGCTTGTAGGTGCGTTCAGTCTTCAAACCATATTGTGCAAGACAAGGTCGTTCTGATAGCAAATGTAATACCTCATGATTTGATAGATTAGTATCACAAACCAACAAAAATCTTTATAACGTATTTTGTCCTTACTCATATGCACTTTAAAAAAATTCATGAGGTCACCCATTCTAATTATACTTATAATTAAGTGTTTCTAATATATTATGGGCAAAACTATCTGATTTAAATTGTAGGCCGTTAGATGAAAGGACGTGCACATGTAACAAATTTGACAACCTGCGTGTGTAATGAAAATATGTAATATCACAAGTTAGAAAAAAAAGCTATCCTTTCTTTCTGGAATCACCGCCCCGAGCAAGAAAGGATGTCGGACCTCCTAACAAGGGAGGAGGCAAAAGTTCCACCTGACCCATAACCCACTCCTACTAGAGGTGGAAAAAGAGTCGTGGGAAGCTGGATCGATTGAAAATCAAATGCACCAAACCCAGGGGAACCAAGTAAACGAAGATTCAGAGAGAAGGCGAAAGCTTTCCTTTCGCAATGTTTCCATAGGAAATTAGGGGGAAGAACAACAATAGAACCCATTGAGCTTTTCCTTTGATTACGAAGAGATCGTCTCGAGTGATTCTGAGGGAGAAGATGAGGAAGACACTAACTGTCCTACTATCCGATTAACGAAGGAAGACAAGATACGGATACGCAAACTGTGGTGAAAGACATTAATCGTCAAGGTCTTGGGAACAAGAGTGGCATTCCCTTTCTCAAAAGGAGACTTGTGCAACTCTGGGGCTTGCCAATGGATTTCCCGCTAATCGATCTTAGGCATGGTTACTTTTTGGTGAAGCCAAGTTCCGATATCCAGTATGCTCATATCCTCCTGGATGGACCATGGATGGTCGTGGACAAGTATGTCACTGTCCAGTGATGATACCCAATTTTGATTCAGCTACTGTAGAAATTACAAAAGTGATCATTTGGGTTTGGGTACCAGAACTGTCGATGGACTATTATGATATAGGGTTCTTGAAAAATCTGGCCAAAACTATCAAGAATCCAATCCGAACAGACTCCAATATGGAGCAACACCAAAGGGGAGCATTTGCTAGAATATGCGTGGAGGTGGACTTGACCAAGCCACTTTGATTTAAGTTTCGGACTCGCCATCATGTCAGAAGATTGCAATACCAGGGTCTACACTTGATCTATTATAAGTGTGGTTGATATGGGCATATGACTCCAGAGTGTCCGATAAACTGATGGAAACAAGCTATTCTAGAGAAGGTGCTTAGAGCAGAGACAGGGCAGAATCCAAATTTTTTCTTTGGTCATGAGCAAGTCACAAGATCAAAAGTTGTAGAAACATTCGGAGATTGGATAGTGGTCAATTGGAAATTTTAGGGTTAGAGGATCCCGTTGATGGCTCAACCGATAGAGGGATGCTACTAAATACCGCAAACCAACACCCTGAATTAACAAAGCAAAGGGACCCTGATCCCCAGGCAAACTCTTTCTAATCTCTCGCAATGATAACTGAACTGCCAGGTCAACCAAATGGGGATGGGACTGTCAATCCCAACGATAATATCCAACTAACTACAACTGAGGTAATGGGCCAGACATAGAAAGCATCTCAAGTTTTGGGCCTCTCAGAGCCCAAGGTAGGAAGTCAAAGCAAAAAGGGCCAACCCAAAGCTATGATCAATAAGGACCCAAGAGCTGGCAAGTGATAAGTGTACAAAATCAGTCACTGCTTTGGTCAGACATAAGAAAGAAGGGCCGAAAGAAAAGAACTCACCAAGCCCATCCAAAGGAAATCAATACAAGGCCACCCACATACAGACTAAGATAGAGCCCTCAAAATACATTCCTTTGAATAAGAAGGGGAAAGAGATAAACCCTTGTAATCGGCGAAGGAAGGCAAAAGCCAAAGAGCCCCGAGTACACAACTAAGATGGCACAAAAATCACCAATCCATGCCTCTTGATGATGAAATAGTGGATGCAATGAAGGTATGGCAGAGACCACCACTCCACGGTCCAAGGGGCGATTCTTTACAACTAGCCCCATAGATTTTTGTATAGATCCAGGTGACCAAGATATAGGAGGCAAGGATGAAGGTGGCAGGGACAAACCAAAAAAAGAGCTACTTTCTCCCTAGATTACCAACTAGTAATACAAAGCTAAGGCTTCTCTTTCTAATCTTTAATTTTATTTGAGATGAAGATTTTAGTCTGGAACTATCATGGTGCTACGAGTGAGAAGTTTAGGAGAGTCATCATGAATATTAAGTCTCAACATAGACCTGATATTATAGTGCTATTAGAGACATGGATTTCTGGTAACCAGGCTGAGCTGATTGCCCAAAAGCTGGGTTTCTCTGATGTGTTTCAAGCTTCAATGGTGGGTCACTCTGGAGGTATCCGGATTTTATGGAGTAGGAGGAAACTTCAGATCATTCCCCTGTAAATAGATCAGTAGTTTATCCATTTAGAAGTGGATAGCAAATGGTGTTTTACGACAGTATATAAGAGCCCGAGAGCAGCGCAGAGGGAGGGATTACAGACAAAGCTATCTAGTATTGTAGCAACCATGACCAGTCTTTATATGTTGGCAGGGGATTTTAACATCTTTACCCCTATAGATGGAAAATGAGGGGGAGCTCCAATCCGCGGACATCTCTATAAAAAGTTCCAGGAATGGATTAACAAGTGTGAACTGATTGATATGGGCTTTGTTGGTTCAAAATTCATGTGGGTAAGAGGAGGGGTGTATGAGAGACTAGATCGAGGGTTAGCCAACCTACAATAGAGACTTGAATTCTCGAAAGCCCTAGTTTGACATCTTCCCTGACTAAAATTTGACCATTGCCTGTTATAAATCTCAACTGATCATCAGGTGCAATTATGCCTAGGTAGACGTTTCTTTAGATATCAAGTTGCTTGGCATTCGGATGAAAGGTTTGAAGACCCCTTCATATAGAGTGCAAACAGTTTAAAGAGAGGGTCCAGCATTGGAATCATTGCACTTTTGGAAATATCTTTTGGAAAAAGAATATACTTATCAAGAGAATCGAAGGGATTCAATAAGCTCTTAGTAGAAGTTCGAACTCTTCCCTTATACATTTGGAGAAATCACTACGGTAGGAGCTTGAATAGGTTTTAGAGCACGAAGAAATGCTATGGATCCAAAAATCTAGAATTGAGTACATTAAGAATAAGAATGGGGACCGTAATACAAGATTCTTCCATGCTAAGATGGTTGTACAACGTAAGAGAAATCGGATAGAGGCTCTTAAAGAAATAAATGGTAATTGGATATCCAACCTAGAAGAGCTCAAAGAACTGATTATCACATACTTTCAAAAGTTGTATACAGAGGATCAAGACCCATATATAAGTCTCAATAATTGGAATGATTTCTAGCAGATTAGGGAGGATGAAAAGCAGAACTTAGACAGAATATCTTCAATTGCAGAGATCAGGAAAATTTTGTTCTCAATGGGGCTGCTTAAATCACTGGGACCAGATGGTTTACATGCGATTTTCTACCAACATAACTGGAAAGTCGACAGTTCCAATTTAACCAGATTTGTGCAAGTAGTGTTCAAAGGAGAAATTTCCCCGAGTATCATGAATGAAACCGCCTTAGTTCTCATCCCAAAGGTGGAGAATCCTTAATATCCAGACCAATTCTGGCCTATTAGTTTATGTAATGTACCTTTAAAAGTCATTACTAAATTAATAGCTATCAGAATCCAGAAATATATGGCCCGTTGGGTAAGTCCTAACCAGAATAGCTTCTGGGTAGGCAAATCACAGGTAATATAATAATTGTGCAGGAGGCTATCCATTCCATGAAACAGAAGTGGACAGGAAGAAAGCTTATGGCCATCAAGGTAGACCTGGAGAAAGCATATCACAGAATTTGGTGGTCCTTCATCAGGGAGACTCTAACCCTCTTGAATTTACCTTATAGCTTAATTGATCTGATACTAAGAGCATATCTATATGTTCGATGCTAGTACTCTGGAATGGAGAATCTACTACGAGAGTTTTCTCTCCCTCAAGGGGGATTCGTCAAGGGGACCCTTTATCCTCTTATATATTTGTGTTATGTCTTGAGATTAGGCCATCTTATTAGAGAGAGTATTAGTGTTAGTCAGTGGAAACCAATTAAATTATCTAGGAATGGCCCTGAACTCTTACATGTTTTCTTTGCGGATGATCTCATCCTCTTTACGGAGGCCTCATGTAATCGGGCAGAGATCATTAAAGATGTGCTAAACAAGTTTTATGTGTCCTCAGGTCAGAAAGTCAGCCATGCTAAGACAAAGCTTTTCATCTCAAAAAATGTCTCCAAATTATTAGCAGGAGCTATTTCAAAGGAACTTGGAGTAGGCCTCACCAATAACCTTGGAAAATATCTTGGGATGCCACTTCTTCATGACCTTGTGACAAAGAAAACTTTTAACTTCATTTTGGACAAGGTATACTCTAGACTTAATGGCTGGTGTGCTCAAAAGCTTTCACTAGCAGGTAGAATCACTCTATCACAATCTGTCATTAGTGCACTTCCTATGTATGTGATGCAAACAGCAAAATTATCGGTCGGTATTTGTGATGCTATTAAAAAAGTCTAATAGGGCTTCATGTGGGGCTCTAAAATTGAGAGGAAAAAACCATATTTAGTTCTCATGAAAAACCATATGCTCTCCAAAACAGGTGGGAGGTCTAGGATTGAAGAGCCTACGTAAACTAAACATAGCTATGCTTATGAAAGTAGCTTGGGGTCTAGCTACTGACAAAGAGGCCTTATGGAGTCAAGTCCTTTGGAAAAAATATGTCAAGCATGATTTTTGTATTCCTGATTCCCAAATCTGAGCCACACATTCACCTCTATGGAAGGCCGTTATTTCCATCTGGCCATTGTTCTTGCAGGGGATGCAACGTTTGATTAGAGATGGTATTTCTACTTGACTTTGGCTTGATAATTGGGTCACTAACGCCCCTCCCCTGTCTACTATAGTCATTAAAGAAACCCCTGAACATCTTATTCTTATGACAGTTTTGGAAGCTACTAATGGACAAGGAGAGTGGAATTGGGACCTTTCTAAACAATATATACCTCACACTTTCATTGATTTGATTGCAGGTATTGTTGCCCCTAGAAGTTCATGCGGAGCAGATTTATTAACATGGAAATTTTCTAATTCAGGGAGTTTCTCAACTAAATCGGCCTATCACTTGATTGACAATTTAGATAAGAATGAATCAAAGGAATTCTGGAAACACTTTTGGGTTTGGAAGGGTCCTCAAGAATGAAAACACTTCCTTGGATTGTTGGTCATGGAAAATTGCTTACTAATGCCATTAGAAAGCTAGACACATGACCGAGATTGATGATTGCCCTTGTTGTGAGAGGGAGAGTGAAACTGTACTGCATGCTCTTTGTGATTGTGATTATGTTAGAAATATTTGGATTAGAATCTTGAGAATGCATGGTATTAACATTGCCAATTTCATCTCCTGTAACTTATCCGCATAGTTTCAGATGAACATTAAAGCACAGACTAAATGGACTACTACTTTTATAATTGCTATCGATTTTTTTTGGAAATGGAGGAATGATAAGGTCAAGAATACGGGTGTATTGCGCCCACCTAATGCGGTGGCCTCTATATATAACAGGGTAGAAAAAGTTGAAAAAGCTTGGGAATTTGCAACAAAGATGCAATGCGAGGAACCAAGGCGAGTAGAAGAGTTGATTGCTTGGAAGAAGCCACAATACGGCTGGATTAAAATCAACTCAGATGGAGCACATCGCGCTACAAGCAATAAGGCAACTGCAGGAGGAGTAATACGCAATCATCATGGTAACTAGATATCCGGATATGCGTGTAACTTGGGTATATGCTGGAGTATAGCTGCAGAGCTTTGGGGAGTGTTACATGGCCTAAAAGCTGCTTGGGGCCTAAACGCCAAACAAGTGATACTCGAAACAGACTCCAAAATAGTGGTTGATTTCTTGGAAGCGCAGGAAACACCCAATGCAAGATGCTCTTCTATCTTGATTGACATTAGAGATATATTATCGAGAAGTTGGGATGTTAAGATACAACATGTATATCGTGAAGCCAACGGCTGTGCCGATTGGATGGCGAATTTGGCTTTTGAGATGCCATTAGGTTTACAGCTTTTTAGCTCTCCTTCAATGGGAGTTAGGAAGTCACTCTGTCAAGAGATATGAGTGATGCCTCTATCCCACGTTCCATTATTCGCTCAGTATGAATTTTAATATAATTCAGGGGCTTTGACCCTCTCTTTTAACCAAAAAAAAAAGTTACATCTGAGTTTAGATAGAGACAATTTAGGAATTTTGCGTCTAAAAAAGTGTAAATCGTCGTTAATCTAATTTGTACTATTTTTTAGTCAAATATTGTATCATATGTTGTATCATTGTTGCCATTGTCTAGTGTCAAATATGTCACATAGTATATCATCGTATTACATAATTATTTCATTGTTGGTCACATTGTATACTATTATTAATTACATTGTGTACTATTGTTAGTCTTAGTTGTATTATTACTCTCGCATGTTATACTACTTTTGGTTGGCGTCATCATAGTACTGTAGCTTAGAGCTAGTAGTAGCACCGCATGTGATCCTAGATTCCGCATTATTAGTTTGTCTCAATGTTTTTCTTAAATGAAATTCTTTACTCTTTCTTAAGTATCAAACTTTGGTTGATTTTCACTTGTAGAAGCATATAAACCACCATTACATAAAAGCATACACAGGCAGCGATTTAATACGGAAGTTAGTATGATCCCGTTTCGATTTGCTCATTGACGACTACTTCCCCAATCTACAATCTTCATGCAGTTGGAAAGGAAGCTTTCATGGCAATTCCGCAGAGACCTTCCATGGCAGGAACACCCCTTTGCATTCTGATGTATCCATCCTCGCCCCAACTGGTTCCCCAAGAGTTCTTAACCAACCAATACTCGGTCCCGTCTTGAGTTGTTCCATATCCGACCGCGGTTACACCATGGTCCAACTCAGTCCCACAATCACCTTGGAAAACCCCGCTCGCGAAGAACCGAAAGTCGTTGCCATTTGCGTCGATGGCCACTGACACCGGCTGGCTGGCCACCGCCTTGAGAAGTGAGGCCTCACTGTTGGCAGGCACATCTTGGTAGCCCGTTATCTTGGCGGCGTGGTCAGATGACTTCTCAGCATTGCAAGTGCCATCAGCTGACGTGTAAGGGTAGTTGGCTTCGGTTATAAGGCCCTCGTTACTGATGATGAACTCGAAGGCGTTGTCCATGACGCCGCCTTTGCACCCATTATCAACAGTCGTATCGCAATCCACCAGCTCTTGCTCCGAAAGAGAGATCAACTTCCCTGTAGATAGCATTGTGATCCCCTCTGTCTGCCACCGCAGAAAATGCCCAGCAACATCCTGTGTAATTGAACATTTTAACGATTTAGTGGTTTTGATTGGAAAAAAGTATTAATTCATTGGTGAAATATACTGTAACTTACCACATTGGCCCTGGTCCTTGATGGGTGTAACAGCACCTTGTGTCCTCCAATCCATTGAAATAGGAACACCGCTCACATTCTCAAATTTGAAGGGTGTTGTTCCTGATGATGGCTTCTTGTTCCATGAGGCCTTGTATCCATTTCGTGAGGAACGAAACTCCTCAGCAGTCAGGTCAGCAAATTGATTGATGCCTAACTTGTGAGACTTCCCTGCCTGGTTAAAGTACTCGATGAAAGCAACATTGTCCTCAAAAACTTTGCGCCTCGTCTCCTTTTCTGCGTTGTCCTTATACACACGCCCGTATTGAGCCATCCACATTTCATGGCTCATAGCATCATCCTCAAGTGGCCTGGACCACATCTGAGACGCCCACAAGCATATGACCATCAACGTCGTGGCGATCAGCTTGTTTTGCAGATCCAAAGCCGCCATATCTAGCAGTAGTGATAAGGTATTATTAATAACTGTCCAAGTTATTGCAAAGTGTTTCAGATATATGATTGATATATTGTGAATATTGGTATTTATAGCTAGGGATGTGCGTGAATGGATTATTGATGATAGCCCTTAGTTTGGACTATTGCTGGTTTAGTGGGATAGTTTTCCATGAAACTGACGTGATTAAGCCGGCAAATTTTTTTTTTGCCTGATTAGGGACCATTAATTCAATTTGCGTGGACGTTATTCTTTTGGACTGATACTACTCGTTTCCGATTTGAAGCAGCCTTTTCTTTTATATATTGTATATTTTTTCTTGAATTGTGACTTTAAAAGTTTATAATTAGATTACAGGAAGATTTCAAAACATATAATTAGAGTACATAATAATGGATAAAAACGATTAGTAGATGATAACGTGTACCAATCCTGACGAAATTGATTTGCATGGCATACAATTAGCAATTAGAGCAAACGACTTCTCTGATATAACATGCACGTCAGTGAAATTCAGGGTTGGACGATCTGATAGAAGCAAGTTTAAGCGTCAATATCAACCATCTGATTGATATTCAACGTCCTTTATATTGATTATTGATTCGGCAATTTTGGCTGATGCAAGCCCATGTTTGGTAAAGAAAATGGACGGAATGAAATCGGAAGTTTGTTTGAGACCATTCCCAATTTCTTTTGTTACATCTATTTTCGTGGGACAAGAATTTCGGATGAAGAACATAAATTTATTTTTACATGTTTTTACCTTTTTTTTATTCTTCATCAAGTTGAGCTCATTTATTACTAATTATTTTCTCTTATACAATAAAACTTTTATAAAATAATCCTTTCTAAAATGATAATTTTTATAAATTGATAAAAAAAATATTGGTCCCCAATAAGACTCCTATATTGTAATAACAAATATATTTCAAAAATATTTAGAGGTAAATTTTGTTCCCAATGTTTTGCATAAAATAATACTTTTTTAAAAAATATATATTTTGACATGCTTTATGAATTCATAAAATATTTTAAGACCTTAATTTTTTGTTAACTTTTTTATTTGACAAATTTTATATTTTCATCCATCTTTTCAATTATCTCAAGTAATTTTTGTGATCATCATCTTGTCGAATTGTTTTTAAATAAAAGTAGTATTTGAATAATATTAAGAAAAATTTGTGTAATTTAATTAACAACAAAGTATTTTTTATTTATTATTCAAAGTTTTAATTTTAATATTTTTTTAAAATATATAAACTTTATTTATCTCAAAATCTCTAAAGTGATATCTTTCTCGAGTTTCACCAATATTGTTTTTACTATAAATGACTTTTGGGTCTCATGTGCAATTTTTATTTTGGATATAAATATTTTAATATATGTATACTTATTTAATTTTTTAAATTTTATACTTTTGAATACAAATTTATTTGAAAATATATAATGATTAATTCATATATTTGACTAATACATATAATTTACCTTGATACTATTTTAGTGTGGATTTTGTGTAAGGAAATTTAACACATGACTCCGTTCTACACCCTACAGGTACAAATATAATATTTGATTAAAACATATATATCGGTTTTACTCGAATTAATAAATATTATCTTTTGCTATAACAAAGAGTAATTTTATTTTTGACAAAATTTAGAGGTATCAAACATAAAACTGTTTTAAATGTGTAATCATGTATATAAGTTACCAAACGCAGGAAACATCTAGACCAAACAGGTATCTCCCGTACTTACATATTCTATATTTCCATTCCTGTCCAAAAAAATGACCAAAAACACCATTTTGTTTCTAGAATTAGTCTTATTGGGCTATTAAGTTCACAAAACGTTTGTTTCCGCAAGCAAGATGATCTCAACACAGGAGTGTGCTTATTTAAATTTATGGTAAAATAAGCAATGGTTCGTGAATTTTGTATCAAATTTTAGTCCTTGATATTTAATAATTAGATTAGTTCTTGAATCGAAGGACACTACTTAAATTGTAAAGAATACCCATAATTCTTCGAGAACTTACTAACTTGTCATTAATAAAAAAAATTATCATCACAAATATATTTTTCCTGCTGCTTTAGTTTCCTTAAATCAATTTCTTAAGATTTTCCAATCTTTTTTTTTAGGGACAAGATTTTTTAGTTGTCCAAATTTTCCTTCCGAGAACAATAACTAGAAAGTACAAATGTTTTTTTTTTGGATAAAAGGAACTACAAATGTTATTGCTGCTGAGCTTTGATCAATACACGCAATAAAACATGATTGACAAATTCTCGCTGGCTCGAAACCAGCCGGGGCCCAATACAAGCCTAGCCCTTTGCATCTCCAAGCCTAATGAAGTCAATCCCAACCCTCCGGCTTAATTTGCAGGCCAGTGTGTTCAAATCAAGCTTTGGCCATATTTGAATTAGGAGGTATGTCCCAATTTCCTTTTTATCAAGCTTAGAAACTTCGTAAGGATATATCATCCGATGATTGCTATGAAGTACATATTATTTACCACTGCTACTTAGTTGATTACCTAACATTCAAATTAAATGGGATTGTTTTTAACCATCTTATTCAGAAACACACTTCGCCGATGTCAATAAGTTTGTAATAAAGAATAGGGAAAGTACTCTATTAGTACCCTGTAGTTTTGCCAAACATCACTTTAGTATCATGTGGTAAAAAACCCTTCATTCGAGTCATACCTCACCAATTTTCCATTACTTTGGTCCCAAAATTACGATACTGCCCTTCCCTCAATCAGAACCTAGCCAAACCCAACTCAACCCGACCAAACTCACATCTAATTCAACCTAATAGGGCGTAGAAAATAGGATAAAACTTGGATTGAGCTGAAATTTTGCAAGAAGCATATTAAAAATACATCTGATTTCTAAAAATAATTTCAGAAATTTTAGAGACCCGGATGTATTTTTTGTATTTTCCGGTGTGCTAAAAATTTATAAAATTATATAAAATAGAAAATACGACTAATTTAGTTAAAACTTATCCCAGAAAATCTTAAAAATCCTAAACCAAAATACATGTCTGGGACAAGTTTCAAATCAATTTGACACATTTTCTATTTTATACAATTTTACGAATTTTAGTACATCAAAAAATAAAAAAAATATTTTCGGGCCTCTAAAATTCCTGAAATTTTTTTTGGAAATCAAGTGTATTTTTAAGATGCTTCTTGCAAAATTTTAGCTCAATCCAAGTTATATCCTATTTTCTATGCCTTATTGGGTTGAATTAGATGTGGGTTCGGTCGGGTTGAGTTGGATTTGGTTAGGTTCTGATTGAGGGAGGGGCAGTATCGTAATTTTAAGACCAAAATGATGGAAAATTGGTGAAGTAAGACTCGAATGAAGGGTTCTTTACTACAGGGTACTAAAGTGATGTTTGGCAAAACTACATGGTACTAAAGTGAACTTAAAACCCAGTAGCAGTTAAACTTCACCAAAAACAATCGACCAACCTAGGAGCACCAAAAACCCAGAAAGCCTAAACAACACGGTGCGTCTAGGTCCAACAAGCGACTAACACGGTGCTAAAAAATCAAGAATTTCTTCCCCTCCGCCGTCCACACTCCTATTAAGGTCTGCCTTCTTAAAAACATTCGCATTATCACTCAGAACGAGAACATTCGAATCAGAGCTTAACTTCCCTTGGTTCTCTACACTAGTAGCGATTACCTCGCCGGATTTCATCTTCAATTGATCCTTCAATGACACTGTCTCGCCCTGCCCTTGACCAACGACACTGCAGCGAGGCTTCCATCCTCGGATCACGTCCTCTCGTCCTTCTTCAACGACTATGCCACTTGTCGATCAATCTATATTAATCCACATTCAAAATTTCACAAAAATTAATTGCAAAAAGAAGACGTAACAAAATAAAATCCCTAAAAAGAATTTAAAAAGATCAAAGGAAAGAAAAAGAAGCATCACCTGTTCGAAGAAGGTCTCAGCGACTTTAAGCTTAAAAGAGATCCAATTTGCCGCAACCCCAATCACCAGTTCAGCAACTGCCGAGATTCTCCTCCCAGTTTAAAGGCAATTCCTTTTTAAAGTTTCCCTAACTTTCCCCTTGGCTTTCTAGTACCCGAGCTGCCATCTCTCTTCCCGAGTCGAAGACAAGCCCGAAGAGGGTCCTTGAGATTTGTTGCACCGTCGACCTCAGGCCGGAATTTTTTATAGCTTTTTAGTAGAAGGGCATTTTTTTTGTTTTTCATATCTCCTCGCCAGAGAAATACGCCGATTTTGGCATGAGAGACTGAATCGTATAATTTTTCCAAACAAAAAGTATTTTTTTAATCAATTTTAGAATAGCAAGAATGTTAACGTTAAATACACCAAACCCGAAGGGACCAGATTTACCCAAAAAACAAATAGTTGTTTTGACGTTTAATTTGCTTACACGTTAGAAACTCTTCCGATTCCTTATTAACACACACTTTTCCATTTTTACCCACAAAAGTAATGGATCGTAAATTATTCATATGTATAAACTAGGCCTATTGTTTTCAAAAATGCATTCCCCGTTCCAGTTGCTGAATTTTCTGTTTGTATGATGGATTATATGGCATAATTAACATAAATTACGCAAATAATCACATGCACATTTAAACGCAAATTAAGGTAATTAAAATAAAATAACCTCTTGTAGCGTGTGCATACGAGGTCCAGGATCGTTCTTGGTGAGTTGCCGGTCGAAGCTCGATCACGTTTATAACGAATCGGAGCCCGGGTTCCACGAATGAACCTATTCGTATATCTATCAAAAGTATCAGTACTAAACTGAACTTTCGATTTTTCAGAGTGTTTCTGGAGAGTGGCTTGTTTTTCCTATCGGAAATGGTCACGAGGGAGTTCCCTTTTATAGGGAAACGTCCCTGTCAAATGTCTTTTTCCATTCCAAACATTTTTTCTTTCTTTTTACCTAATTTATTTTTTTTATCTAATATCTTTTTACCTAATTTTGTTTTTTTATAATAATTGGCATTAATCATTTTACCAACCCTTGGATTTTTGCATTAGGTGTCCATTTAAATAATTTGGGCCAATAACAAATGGCCAACAATCTCCCACTCATTCATTGTTGGTCACAATCAACAATGGATGCAATTTGGGCCCAAACCCAAAAATAACACTCATTCATCATCGACCACAGTCGACAATGTATAGATAACGATTTATAGGATTTCGTGCGACCAGCACACGTCGAGTATGTTGAGCTAAAATTCAGAAGCACCGACACACGAGCTAACTGAATAGTAGCATCTCGACATCTCACATATAATAAAGTGTGCTTTCACCCTAGGACTCATATTACATTCCATTGTTCACACTATGATTTCAAATAATTTTATTCGTGTCCACTATTGTACTTTTCAATACAATTGGTGCACCTAGACAACGAATCTCGAAATGCGATGAACAGAGTTCCTTCTCCCTTAACTATATTCCTTCCATAATGATTTAGCCTGCTTTTCTAATTAGCCCTGCCAGGTCGAATCAATACGCCATGACCTTTTCATGGACTAACTAAGCTAGCAGCACTGAATCACACTTCCAGAATATGTTTAGGATCTTAAGGGCAAAGATCGAGAACCACAGTTCACGAAACGCGGTCTCACACCAGGGATTGTGAAATCAATGAACATTTATCCCATCCGATGGTCGAACAGCACATAAGATACTCATTCTCATGTTATGGTGTGAATTCCATTATATAGGAACACATGTCAATCAACACCATACTAGAATCATAGCCACAGCTTAACTCTAGGCTTCAAGACAGAAGGTATGATAAGTTCCACTTAATACTTATCATATGGATTACAGAAAATCCAAATGTAATAACTCATTATTACATCCCATAACTAATCTTGCTCTCATAGCAAGACGGCATTTCCGCTGTAGAATATTGCACATCTAGAATATCCAATAGCTGCCTCATCTCAATCAAGAATCAACACATTTGACTCTCACTGAGGTAAACACCCGTGTGAGTGGGCTACTTTTCTGTCCGACATGTTACGCAAGATGTTCATATTGCCAAAAACAAAACTTTTTATTTATTAATGAAACTATCGTAAACCTAATGACTTCACATATTTCTCGAACATTTTTCGAGATAATACTTTGGTCATAGGGTCTACAACCATATCTAGCAAAGATATGTGTTTCATACACAACCTTTTAGAGTTTTCCAACTCTATACTTAGCCCTGCAATGGAAACACAAATCCTTCGCAGAAGCTATAGTGACTTGGTTATTACAGAATACTTACAATAAGCATTCTATACTAGCATTCAAATATTTTAAAATTTCCTTGACAGTTTTCTAGTGAACATTGCATGAATTTAATTGATATCTATCTACAGTGCCAATAGCACAACAAATATCAGGTTACATACACAACATTGCGTACACTAGGTAATAAAATGTACTGACACAAGGAATCATTTCCGTATTCCCTATTTATTTAGCTATATTTGGACACAAATCCTTGCACAAATTTTGACCATTCACTAATAGGACATACTTTGGATTACTATGATCACAATCAGAATGTTCTACTACTAAACAAACATCTCTTGTGAAAGAGACATTGTCATCTTCGAATAATTCCTTGAAATTATAACTTCGAGTATGTAATCAGTTTCACCCTTGTCTATCACATCAAAGTTGGAAGAAAACCAAGCTTTGATTTTGACAAGTAGTCCTATGTCATTTATAGCCAAGAGTATATCATCAATATACAAAGTGATGATGACAAAATACTTACCTGATTGCTTAATATATATTCAGTGACTTTCGTGAATCATAATAAAATCATTTACCATGATAGTATTATGGAAACGAATATACCACCATCTAGACGATTGCTCAAGGCCATAAATTGAACAATTCAATTTGCAAACCTTTTGTTTGCAGCCTTTTTGGATGTAGGCCTCAGGCTAAATTAAATAGATTACTTCATCCAATTCTCCATGGAGAAAAGTAGTCTAAACATCCATATGATATAATTCTAAATTCATGTTAGCAACCATAGCCAAAATGATCCTAATGGACGAGAATCTAACAACAGCAGCAAAAGTCTCCTCATAGTCTATTCCTGCATGTTACTTGAATCTCTATGCAATCAGACAAGCTTTGTATCTTTCGACACTACTATCTGAATTGCTCTTGACCTTGAGAATCCACTTATTCTCAATAGTCATTCGTCCCTTAGGTAGTTCAATTAGATTCTAAACCTAATTGTTGGTCATGGAAGACATTTCTTCCTCTATTATATTAATCTACTCAACCTTTTGCGGAGATGACAGAGCACTAGACATATTTTTGGCTCATCTTTATCCTGAATAATAGTTAGAATCACTTGGATCGCTAATATTTTTTAGTGATACCAAGTATGCATTAACCTCACCTTCGATATCAAATCATTAGTGCGGTATGCTAGTTCTACTAAACCTACAAAATTCCTGATTCTGATAAATATTTCTCATATATTTATTGTATTCAGAAACTGTACTAATACAAGGCAAAAATTCCATACTCCCACTGGAATAGAGAACTATAAGCCTTTCAGGACTAAGATGACTTTCTTCCGGATCATGTTGAGATGGAAAGTCAAAACTTTCTGTCTCAATTCTCCCACTCGGAAGAAGGGGTCTAAAAGGCTCTGGCTCAACTATTTCATAGAGATCAAGGTTTTCACTAACCTTTCTCAATATAAAATTCATCTCCCAAAAATATGACATTATATGATTCAAATTATGTTACTTATCCATTATCTAGTTCACCTATGAACTTGTATCCTTTAGATATTTCAAAATACCTTATAAGGATACTTTTTCTACCTCTCGGTCCTAATTTACCGAAAGCACTTAAGGTAGAATAGACATAGGACACACACCCCTATGACTTAAAATAGGATAAATTAGGCTACTGATCTGTCCATATTTCATAAGAGGTGGTAGTAACAAACTTAGAGGGAACATGGTTAAGAACATATGTGGCAGTTAGGAGCACATCTCCATATTGGCAAATTTGCCTCTGCCATCATAGATCTAACTATGTTAAGAAAGATTTTATTCCTTCTTTCAGCAACTCTAATCTATTAGGATGTTTAAGGAATGAACAACTAATGTTCAATTCTTTTCATAACATAAAGTGCTCTACAATTCATCAGAAAGATATTCACGACTGCGATCAATTCGCAAAGTCGATCAGTTCGCAAAGTCTTTATCTTTCTATCCTTCTGATTCTCAACAAAATTCATGTATGTCATGAAGCAAAAAAAAGTGCCTCTGACTTGTGACAAATCAAGTATATCAGACTATATCACAAATAGTCATCAATAAAAGGTGATGAACTAACATGCACTATGTGCTGCCCTCACATCCATTTGACCATATATGTCA
The DNA here is from genome assembly GCA_012979155.1 of Hypericum perforatum. Lineage (NCBI taxonomy): Eukaryota > Viridiplantae > Streptophyta > Magnoliopsida > Malpighiales > Hypericaceae > Hypericum > Hypericum perforatum. The sequence continues at coordinate 3,315 of SOPF01024936.1, read as the reverse complement.
GAGTAAACTAATTGAAATAAATTTTTTTTTGCTATAGCCTTAGTATCAAAAGGTTTTCTTATACTCTTTCTTTCTAGATAAGAAACGCTTCTAGGTAAGATTGACTTTTCTATTTTACCTAGTAGTTCGGCTTTAGCTGGATAATTTAAGCGATCTTGGCCCACATGGCCTATTCTAGAATGCCACAGGTTAATATCATCTTTCGATGAGTTTAAACTAGTGACAAATGAGTAACTTTCACTAGGATCACTATCCATAATGAAAAAACCATCCAATCTATATCCAAGACTATAAAAGGCATTATCCAAATACAACCTAACAATGTCATTCATACGACAATGAAAAACTTAAAGACATCAAAGTAGATACAGAAATTAGGTTCAAATGAATATCCGGAATAAATAACATATCATGCAAAAGTAGAGCACGTCCACCACAAAGGTGTAATTTACAAGTGCTCAAACCCTTTACATCCACATACAAGTTGTTACCAGCAAAATGGTTTTTGTTCCAGTCAACCATTATCAATATTCAATAAATGAACCATGATCTCTCGCTATATGGTCTATTACTCCTGAATCTATCATTCATATAGAATGTGATTCAACAAGGAGGGTCCAAGAAGATACATTAACCTCATACATATTAGAGTTTAAATGTACCTACTTTAGATATTTTGCAACCTTATGCAAAATATTTTATCTTATGACAGTTATAATATTTCACCTAGAAATATGAAACTACCTCTTTTTCATAGACCAGGAGCTATCTACTTTAGAGTCCTAAGTTTTTAGTCTTTGGATTTTAGGAACCCTTACTTTTTCCTTTTCACCTTTTATTCCTATTCTTGAAGCTATTTGAACTAATCAAATTCACTTCAGAATAAGATCTTGTAGGAAGAAGACGATTTTCTTCCAACTCAAGGTGTCTAGCAATATCCACAAATATTACTAGGTAACTGGAAATAAGTAAGGTTCAGCTTTATCTATTCCTAGCTTGGAGGCAAGGAACGGATAACAGCTTGAATCTGTTGCTCATTACTAAGTACGTGAACAGGCTAAGCCATGTCACTAATCATAATGGATATCATCCTCAAATATTTCCACATAATAATATCAGGAAAGCCTTTTAAAGGTATTAAACCTTATCATCAAAGCACAAATCTTTGACACAAATAGCTTTTCGAATATCAACTTGAGGACATCCCAAAGTTCTTTCATGTTCTCATAAACACAAAATTACCTTGTGATTTCATCCATCATAAAACTCAGCAATATCAAATATGCAACATAGTTCTTTCTATCCAAATAGCATAAGCATGACAATTACACTTATGTTGTGCAGTGTTGCCTATATCAGGCTCTAACAAAATCATTTGTATTTGCTCAAGAACCCCTTGTTCTTTGAACATATACTAGATTTTCATGCTCTAGAATAAACTAACATCTTTATAGGAAATTTAAAATACAAGAACACAACATAAGTTTAATTTAGGCAATATGAACCAGTTTACTATAATCTCATAACTTTAATGACATATAGTCTTTGATTAGTCTCAAAATCGAAGTAGGTTGCTAGAGTGCTTCCCATTACCATTCAAGATTTAATCTCCAACTAATATCACTAAAAGTTCACATATAGTAAACTCAAGTGGCACATGAATAACATAAATATAATTTATTCATTCATGTAGTGTAATTGTACGTAAACACGCATACAAAAACACAAGTATACAATAAGTACAAAACTTATTACATAAGTAACAAGTACAAAATTTGTTATCAACTTTCACACATATCTGAGGTTGTACAAAACAAAAGTACAAACAAACTCAGAAAAAGGTACACAACCTATTGTGCAAAAGTGTTCCCCTAAAACAGAGTATATACATGGGGAATACACTAGACAATGCAAACCTAATCACACATCAAACCCTAAAAGGGTGTCCTGGTATTCAAGTCTGAGAATCTAGATCCACTCTTGGATCATTTCCATTAGACTTTGACAGGATGACATATTAACATATAATGGTTGGACTCTCAAGGTTCACCACAGTGAATAAACTTGAGTCCAAAATCCATATGAACAAGACCAAAAGAAACACATAAGTGTATTCCTTAACCGAGTAACAGATTATCTCAAAACCGTTTCTCAACTTCAACACAGTAGGGGGCGAATCTCCCTTAAGAGGCCTTTGTGCCTGAAATGCTTCAAAAGCATAACAAGAGCAACCTTACGGTTGTACACTAGGGGATTCCAAAGACTACTCATGTCTTGTTGGAATTTAAGGATCGTTAGCAAGTTACGAAACATTGCTAGTCAATCCTCCCAAAAAATGTAAGCTACAAACCAAATATCCTCTTGCATGTCTTTATGCACTGCGTTGAAATGTTCAACTATCACATACATGTCATCCTCGGTTATCCATGGCAATAAACGCCTATACATTACACGTTGTCTTATAGACTTAGTGTCAATGTTTATATAACTCCAGGTGGACATCGTTATCTAGCAACTAATGCCAAATAATTTTTGGGTCAAATCACATATTTCCCAAAAATAAGATTGAAAATTAAATTTCCAATCTTTCGATGATCCATCGTGTGATTTATGCTATGTCTAGTAATTTTCGGAACGTATTCCAAAAATTTATTCAGATAATTTAAAACATTCACATATTTTAAAAAATCTTCAAATAATATTGAGTTTTAATCGAATAAAACAAATTTATTCAATTAAAAACAAAATAGTACCAAATAATGACTTTAAACGAATTTAAATCAAACTTTGGGATTTAATCAAATTAAAACATGTCCGAAAAGGACTAATTTGAAATTCAATTAAATGAAATCACTACCAAATTAGGATTCAAAACAAATTCAAATCAAAATTTGGAACTCAATTGAATTAAAAATTTGTCCAAAAGGACTCATTTGAAATTCAATTTACCAAAAATAGTACCAAATTCGGATTTAAAACAAATTTAAAAATGAATTTGGAACTAAACTGAATTAAAATTATCCCTAAAAGGATTAATTTGAAATTCAATTTAACAAAACAGTACCAAATTAGGACTAAAAAACAATTTTATTCGGGACTTAATTTGAATTAAAAACAGTCTGAAAGGACTAAATTAAAATCCAAATTAAAACCGTAGTGACCGTTTTGTAAAATGTCGCGCTGATATTTAGTGTTTTTCAGAAAACATGCGAAAAGACTAAACTGCCCCCGACACAATCCCTTTCTTCTTCCCGTTTTTTTTTCTCTCTCTCTCTCTCCCCCGACCGAAAACCCTAGAAAACGCCTCCTACCACC
>SOPF01024934.1:0-22967 GCA_012979155.1 Hypericum perforatum | reverse complement strand
TCTATACCTTTCTTTTGGTATATCATATGAAGCTTTTGGATTAGGGATTCGACAGGAAAGTCGTTTTGAATCTGGACGTCATTGAACAAACATACAGCTGCTCTCGTTGAGGAAAATGAGTCTGGTAAGTGGACTTAGATTCCGAATTGAATTTGGGTGTTCTTAGACTGATTGTAGAGGAGTCTCTAAGCTTTCTAACGGTACATTACACTTGTTCATTGGATCAAGGAATCATCATAAAAACGGTTTTGAATTGAAAGCACCTGTTGAGGTACTCAGCTGAACGACAGGAAGCAGATTGGCTTGGTGAGTGTCCTTAAGCTCCAAATTTGAGTTGGATGTTGTGAAAGTGTTTGTAGAGGACTTCTTGAGGTTTCCATAATGGTATCTTATGCATGTTTTGGTTGAAGGAATTGGGTTGTGCGCCTTGTTGAAGTTTAGACTGGTTGGCTACATTCAGGTTGGCAAGAGTTGAGGAATAAGCTTGGTAAGTGGTTTGTCTGCAAGATTCAGTTGCTGTGTAAATTCTGAGTTGTTGAGGACATGTTTGTGAAGTCTTGTGAAGTGTGGATTGAAGTGGTTATGGTCAGAGTTTGAGTTATTTGCATTGTCGTTGAGGATGGAAGTGTTGAACGGCGCAAGTACCGTTGTTGGTTGTTTTGAGTTATTGGCAGCGTTTTGATTTTGGAAAGGCTGAGGTTAACCTCGTTTTGGTAATTTGGGTCTATGAATAGAGTTTTTGCAAGGTGTATGGGTGAAGGAGAATCGAATTGAAGGTTGAGTGTGGAAGGCTTCAATTTTGGAATCGATGATCGTTGGATCTTGTCGTGTAAGCGGATAGACCATGATATGTTGGTTGTGCTTGTTATATGCATGTTTCCGATCTTGATTAATGTGCATCTTATGTATATGTCATTGATTATGATATGAGATTGTGCTTATGTGATTCGGAGAATGTGTGATCGATTTTGTGATGGATGTGTGGTTTGTGAACAGCCAGCTAGATTGCTAGCTCGGGGCTAATTTCGTATGATTGATATATCCATGTGAGATGGATTCTGGACCGTTGGGTCATGTGTTTGATTTGGTATGTGTTTTGTGAGAGAAATGAACAGGCTTTCCCGTACTAACGGGGGATGTTAGTCTATGAGCTCATAGGTCAGGGATATCACTAGTTTACATTATAAGCTATTGCTAGCTTATATTTGTACTCTAGATTTATGTTTATGTGGAAGGAGATTTTTTTAGCCATTTAGATATCCCCTAGCAAAACCTATTCATCGCTCTAATGTGTATGTGTGTTGAATTTATTGCTCTATGTGTTCGTGGCTTCATATGCTTATATTTGTGTTTTTCGGTATTTATGAAGTATATGGTCATCATACATTTTGAATTCTATCCTCTTACTAAGTGTTTCCCGACACTTACCCCCTTACTAATCTATCTCAAGTTCTGACGTGCCATAGTACCTTTGGTTCTGGAGTCCGTGATTCAAGCCCATTTCTTTTGTTCGAGGGCTACACTTTTGAGGTCTCCAGATTTGTGCCATCTTTGTACATCGGTATAGATGCTCCGTAGTGGTTAGAGCCTTGTGTATGTCCGATCGTGGATTTGTCTTTGGAGATGTTTGGTTTGGATTTACGATGATGGTTTGTGCACAATCTTTGCTTATGTTATAGCTTTCACATGTTTTGTATGATGTGAGATTCGATAAGATTGTATGGATTGCATGTGAAGTTTTGAGGCTTGCTAGGTTGCACATTTGTTGATGTTTGTTGTGTGGTCTAGTGCTGGTCACTGACCTTAGTGCGGGTCATGGTAATAAGACAGTATTTCGCACTCACCATGGACACTTCAAATTCAAGGTGATGCCCTTTGGCCTCACAAATGCACCAGCTTCTTTCCAATCAGTTATGAATAAAACCTTGGCTCCATTCTTACGCAACTTTGTATTAGTGTTTTTTGATGATATATTGATATATAGCAAGACCATATCAGCTCATCTGGAACAGTTGCAGCAGGTGTTTGAGACATTATCAGCTGAGAACTTCTTCTTAAAGCTGTCAAAATACGAGTTTGGCATAGCTTTAGTTGAGTACTTGAGTCATGTCATCTCTAGCCTTGGTGTTAACACTGACCCAAGGAAGAAATTTTTTGATTTGTGAACATGAGTTTATGTATCCAATGTTTTCGACGTCAAATTTTTTGATTTGTACTAGGAAAACAACACTTGCCCAAATTATATTCAGTGATCTTGCAATGGAGAAATTTTAAAGCCATGAAAGACTGGCCAATACCTCAGAATATGAAGGATCTATGTGGGTTTCTTGGGTTGACAGGTTATTACAGGAAATTTATACAAGGTTATGCTGAAGTTGCTAAGCCTTTGTTCATATTGTTGAAGAAAGATGGGTTTGTGTGGAATGAAGTAGATACTCATGCTTTCATAGCACTGAAGGAGAAGATGATCACAGCTCTAGTTCTTGCTTACCCAGATTTTAATCAAAAATTTGAGCTGGAGACAGATGCATCAGATTCTAGTTTGGGAGCTATTCTCTCTCAGGAAGGTCGCTCTATTGCCTTTCTCAGTCAGGCTCTTGGTCCTCGTAATGCTGGTCTTCCAGTCTATGAAAAGGAGCTGATGGCTTTGTTACTTGCAATTTCAAAATGGAGGCACTACTTGGAAGGAGGTACATTTATCATTCGAACTGATCATCAAAGCTTGAAGTACTTATTAGATCAGAAGGTGCATACAAAATTTACAAAAGAAAGGAGTTTCAAGATTGATAGGATTGGATTTTATTATCGAATATAAGAGAGCAATTGAGAATAAGGTGGCTGATGCTCTATCGAGGGTACAACATGAACTCTTTGCAGTCACTTCAGTTGTTCCAGAGTGGATTTTATCTGTTGAAAGAAGCTATGTAGGTGATAAAGAAATTGAGAAGTTGATACAAACATTGGTAGTTACCCCTGATAGTGTGCCTCATTATCAACTCCGACGAGGGATTATCAAGTACAAGGGTCGTATCTGTATAAGGTTTACTAGTTTGTTAAGAACTGAAATCTTTGATCATTTACATTCTTCTGCTATTGGTGGGCATTCGGGCACTCTGGTTACTATAAGAGGATCAAGAAACATTTTTATTGGAAAGGCTTGAAGAATGATATTAAAAATTGGATCAAAAGATGTGATGTTTGTCAGCGTTGCAAGGTGGAACATGTTGCTTATACAGGGCTGCTGCAACCTCTTGATATTCCAGATGGTGCTTGGAAGAACATATCCTTGGATTTTGTTGAAGGGCTACCAAAATTAGGCAACAAGGACACCATATTAGAGGTTGTAGATCGCTTTTCCAAGTACGCACATTTCTTAGCTCTATCTCATCCATTTACAGCTCTGCAAGTTGGTAAACTACTGATAGAACATGTCTGTAAGTTACACGGATTTTCTGAGGAGATTGTGTTAGATAGAGACAAGATCGTTACTAGTAATGTGTGGAAGGCCTTGTTTCACTCATGGGGGGTTACATTGAATTTTAGTACAGTATACCATCCTCAATCAGATGGCCAAACTGAGAGAGTAAATCGGTGTATGGAAAATTATCTACGCAGTATGTGCTTTAATCGGCCTTCCACTTGGCTGCAGTGGTTAGCATTAGCTGAATATTTAGTATAATTCGTGTTTCCACACTTTACTTCAGAGCTCTCCTTTTGAGATCTTATATGAGTATGCCCCTTCGGCTCTTCCAAGATTGAGGGAAGTGCAGCCTTCAGTTGCTGTTGTGGCTGACTTGGTTACTAGACAAGCTCAGGTTGTACAAAGCTTGAAGGAGAATCTTTTGCATGCTCAGAACTGCATGAAGATATTTGCTGATAAGAAATGCACAGAACGAAGTTTTGAGGTTGGTGATTTGGTATATCTCAAGCTGCAGCCATACAAACAGCTTACAGTTACAGTGCGGAAGAATCTCAAGCTATCTGCGAGATACTTTGGACCATATCAGATCTTGGAGAAGATAGGGACTATTGCTTATCGACTACAATTACCTCCAACTTGCACCATCCACCCTGTGTTTCACGTGTCATTACTTAAAAAGAAGGTCGGCCATGGAGGTGTAGTGATTCAACATCCCCCTGTGGCGGATGCAGAAGGGCAATTGAGGTCAGCACCTGAAGCTGTGATTGGATGACGCATTGTTAAGCTCAATAATGCTGCATTGACTCAAGTTTTGATCAAATTGATTAATTTGGGTGAGGACGAAGCTACATGGGAGGACTTTGCTGCAATATGTGCACAATTTCCTCAGGTGCGTGAGCTGTATCATGCTTTTTGAACCCTTGAGGTCAAGGGTGTTCTGAAGAAGGGGAGTCTGTCAGGAGACAATTCATCAAACAGTTGGTATCCAAAGAACTGGATGACCGGTCATTTAAATTGAAGAAATTAGTCAACCAACTTAATGTGAGACTTGGAAATTTAGTTGGTCGGCTTGCGTCGTGCCGAAACAATTGCATTGGATATGCGATATTAAGTGTTTGAGTTTGTGAATGAATGTCGTTGGAGTTTGGTTTCGGCAAGTGCAATGCCTTAGAGAAATTTTCGGAATTGTGAAGTGTTGCTTGGTTCGGACAGATTTGACCTACTTGCGGTTAAATGGCCGTAACTTTCTCGTCGTGAGTCCGAATCGAGAAATTCCAACGGATTTGGAAACTAGACATCTTAAGGAACAGATTGGTTAAATTTCATATTGGTCAAAAACTGAAAGGAGGTCGTCATGTAAGCTGCTTGTGCCTGGTCTGCTGGGATTGGACCAAAAGTTCCTTGTCTTCTTGCTAAGATTAAGTTGGTGAAGGGGTTTTCTTTTGATTGGACCTCTTCCACCTCTCCAAATATCCCAGAGAATTCCTTTAAGTGTTAGGAAGCTGAACTCCTTGGCCATTTTACGAAATAACAAAAGGAAAATAGAGAGAGAAGTGAGAAGGTTGAAGGAGAGAGAAGTGAAGCAGCTCGGCAAAGAATTGAACGGTAAGGATATTTCCGTTCAGAAATTGGTTTAACACCTCCAAAGTGGGTTGTAGAGGACTTCCTCATCGTTCTTTTGGTATATCATACATGGGTTTTGGATCAGGGAATCATCGGGAAAATCGTTTTGAATCCAGTCGTCGCTGTTGAAGTACACAGCTGAGCGACGTGAGGAAGATTGAGTTGGTAAGCATACTTAGGCTTCGATTTGGGATGTGAAATTTTAATAGATTGTAGAGGACCTCTTGGGGTTTCCAGAATGGTATCTTATGTGTGTTTTGGTTGAAGGGTTTGGGCTGTACGCTTTGTTGAAGTTCGGAACAGTGGGCTGCATTCAGATTGGCAGTGTTTGAGAAAAAGGCTTGGTAAGTGGTTTCTTTGCAAGATTAAGATGCTATGTGAATTCTGAGTTGTTGAGGATGTGTTGGAGAAGTCTTGTGAAGTGTGGTTTAAAGTGGTTGTGGTCGGAGTTTGAGTTATTTGCGTTGTCGTTGAAGATGGAGTGGTTGAACGGTTCTTGTACCGTTGCTCCGTCGTTTTGAGTCGTTGACAGCGTTTTGGTTTCGGAAGGTTGGAGGTTAACCTCGTTTCTGTGAATTGGGTATATGAACAGAGTTTCCGCAAGGTGTGCGAGGGAAGGAGAATCAGTTTGGAGATTGAGTGTGGATTGCATCGGTTGCGATATCGGTGATCGTTGGGTCTTCGTTGAGTAAGCGGATAGACCATGACAACTTTGGTTGTGCTTGTTATATGCATATTACCGATCTTGATTAATGTGCGTCGCATGCATACATTGTTGATTATGATATGAGGTGTGCATATATGACTTGTTGAGAATATGTGATCGGTATGTGAAATATGATGTTTGTGAACAGCCGGCTAGATCGCTAGCTTGAGGCTGAGTTGTGTGATTGATATATCCACGTGAGATGGATTGTGGACCGTTGGGTCATGTGTTTGTTATGAAATGTGTTTTGTGAGAGAAATGAACAGGCTTTCCCATACTAACGGGGGATGTTAGTCTATGAGCTCATAGGTCGGGGATATCGCTAGTTTACGCAAGTAAGCTAGTTCTTGTGTTTGTGTGGATGGAGATTCGTTTAGGCCTTTTGGATATCCCCTGGCAGTCAGATGAAGTGGCCTTTCAAAACCTGTTCATCGCTCTAATGTGTGTGTGCGTTGAATTTATCGCTCTATGTGAACGTGGCTCTATATGTTTATATTTGCGTTATCGTTAAATTGTGAAGCATATGATCATCATGCATTTCTGAGCATAAGTTGTGTCGAACATGGTTAAGTTCTGTGGCACGTATATCTCAAACATAACTAATATGTTATGTTCTATCTCTTACTAAGTGTTTCCCGACACTTACCTCTTACAAAATCTATCTCAGGTTCCGAAGTGCCATAGTTGCATCAGAGTCTGGAGTCCATGTTTCGAGCCCGTCTCTTCCGTTCAAGGGCTACGTTTTTGAGGTCTCCAGTCTAGTGCTGTCTTCGTATATTCAGTTAGACGCTCCGTGGTGGTTTTGAGATGTTGATCCTTGTTTCCGCTTTTGGATTGTCTTTGGAGATGTTTTATGCATATGTACGATGATGGTTTGTGTACCATCTTTACTTATGTTATATATTCCGCATTTGGTTCAATGTGAGTTACAATGGGTTGCGTGTGAAGTTGTGAGGCTTGCTAGGTTGCACATTTGTGATGTTTGTTGTGTGGTCTAGCGCCGGTCACCAACCTTCGCGCAGGTCGTGACAAAGTTGGTATCAGAGCCTAGGGTTGATTGTGTTTGTCTGGTTTGTCGTGTCATACCCTATGGAGCATAGGATCTATCGTGTCGTTGTCTTCTGTTGGTTAAGCCTTTCTTTTGGCCTCTTAAACGATGACTTGTTCTATAGGGAGACTATGCCTGTGACTCGTAAAGGGGTTGACTCTACGATGAGGGAGCATGGTGAAAGCTCCGAAGGGCATCAGGATGGGGCTACTGTTGAGCCTACGCCTGTAGTTGAGCAGACCACTACTACCGAGGCTATGGCCGTTGAGAGGGATCAGCCAGCTGGTGGTACTACGATGCGCAGGAAGTGCAGTGGTGATGTGGTTGATCGGGTTATGCTAGCGATGGAGAAATTTATTGCAACGCAGCAAAGTGTGGTAGAGAAGGGTGTTATGGATCCGAGGGATGATTCGTTGGCAGAATTTCTGAGGTTAGACCCACCCACTTTTTCTGGTGTTCGTGATGATCCTCATGTGTTTCTCGATGAAATGGAAAAGCGGAGGAAGATCCTGAATTGCGATAGTAAGAGGATGGTGGAACTAGCAGCGTTCAAGTTGATAGGTGAGGCGGGAGTATGGTTCCAAACTGTGAAATCGACTGGATGGACTTGGAAGGAGTTCAACGACTCTTTGTTGGATCGCTTCCTACCTGAAAGTCTATAAGATGCTCGTGGGTTTGAGTTCGAGAGATTGACAAAGACACCGGAGATGACAGTAGCGGCGTATGAGCAGAGGTTTGGTTATCTTTCTCGTTACGCCGAGCATCTAATTCCTACGGAGGAGAAGAAGGTGAAGCGGTTTATTCGTGGGTTGGATGACGCTATGTTCAAAGTCATGTATCCGCGTGGCTTTCAGTCTTATTCGGCAGCCGTGGATTGTGCGAGGACATTGGAAATGCGCGACAATGAGCGACTCTCAGCGCAAAGGCAAGCTAAGGTGCAACGATTTGATCGGCCACCGCAGTATGGTCCGAGCCAGAACTTCGGAAAACAACAACAAAGGCCGAGTTTTTCATCGAATTTCTCGAGAGGTGGCGGAAGATTCGGAAGAGGATTCGGGAGAGGAAATGGTTCTCGCGGTCAGTCGGGAGGTCGAGGCCAATCCGGTAGCCAAGCATAATCGGAGGGAAATTGTTCGTGATGCAGAAGATATCATCCCGGGAGACCATGTTATCGACAATCGGGAGCTTGTTTCGGATGCGGTAAGTTTGGGCATCAAGTCAAGGATTGTCGAGTGGTTAAGGCGAGGGAGTACGCGCAGCTTACAAGTTTATCCGGGCAACCACAAGAGCAATATCGGGGATCGGTGAGTCAGAGTCACCAGGGTGAGAATTCCGGTCTTCGAGGAAAGGAACCGATGGAGCAGAGTGACGGTAGACCTGCTTGTGTATATGCACTTACGAGGAAGGATGCTACGGCATCTCGGAATATGGTTTCAGGTACTCTTCCTATAGGCTTGTCAAGTGCTCGAGTCTTATTCGATTCGGGGTCGACGCACTCATTTACGTCACCCCAGTTTGCGAGGTCTTTTGAAAGTCCTCTTGTGTCGTTAGATGTTTCGTTAGATGTTTGCACTCCTTCGGGTCATGTCATTCACGTGCATTTAGTACTTGCATCATGTGTGATTGTTGTGGATGGCCATGAGATGTTGGCCGATTTGCATGTGTTGGACATGGAGGATTTCGATGTGATTTTGGGGATGGATTGGCTTTCGAGTTATCATGCTATGATGGATTGCTTTCGTAAGATTGTGAGATTCAAGCCTAAGGGCGAGTCGGAATTTATGTTTCGAGGCGATGAGATTATGATTCCGCCAAGGCTCATTTCATGTCTTAAGGCTTCCAGAATGTTACGAAAGGGTTGCATCAGTTATCTGGCTATCATTAAGGAAGTTGACGTGGAAAAGGTTACCGTGGATGGTATTCCTGTCGTGGAAGAGTTTGCAGGTGTTTTTCCGGATGAGTTACCGGGTTTACCTCCGGAGAGGGAGATTGAGTTTTGTATTGAGCTGTTGTCGGGAACACAGCCAATTTCGATACCGCCGTATTGTATGGCACCTGCCGAGTTAAAGGAATTGAAGATTCAGTTGCAGGATCTGTTGGATAAGGAGTATATTCGGCCGAGTGTTTCGCCGTGGGGTGCTCCGGTATTGTTTGTTCGGAAGAAGGATGGGAGTTTGCGACTCTGCATTGATTATCGGCAACTGAATAAGGTAATGATCCGCAACCAGTATCCTCTTCCTCGTATTGACGACTTGTTTGATCAGTTGCGAGATGCAAAGTGGTTTTCGAAGATTGACTTAAGGTCAGGGTATCATCAGTTGAGAATTCGGAAGGAAGATGTGACCAAGACAACGTTCAGAACTCGGTATGGGCATTATGAATTCTTGGTTATATCCTTTGGTCTTACGAATGCTCCAGCCTACTTTATGAGTTTGATGAATCGGGTGTTTAAGCCATTTTTGGATCAGTTTGTGATAGTCTTCATCGACGATATATTGGTCTATTCACGGACTGAGGAAGAACACGAGAGACATTTGCGGTTGGTTTTGAAGACGTTGTTGGACAACGAGTTGTATGCCAAACTTTCTAAGTGTGAATTTTGGCTACAACGTGTCGCATTCTTAGGACATGTGATTTCAAAGGATGGAGTATCAGTTGATCCAAAAAAGATCGAGGCAGTGGTGAATTGGCCGACTCCTACGAATGTTTCGGAGGTGCGAAGTTTTCTCGGGTTAGCTGGATATTACCGAAGGTTCGTAAAATCCTTCTCTACTTTGGTTGTTCCTTTGACGCGACTGACTCAGAAGAACGTGAAGTATGAGTGGACGGAAGATTGTGAGTGGAGTTTTCGGGAATTGAAGTCTTTGCTGACTAATGCTCCGATTTTGGCTTTACCGTCAGCGAGTGGGAAGTATTCAGTTTATTGCGATGCTTCTAGGATTGGCTTGGGATGTGTTTTGATGCAGGATCGGAATGTTATTGCGTATGCTTCTAGACAGTTGAAGAAGCACGAGCACAATTATCCGATACACGATTTGGAAATGGGTGCCGTAGTGTTTGCGCTAAAGATTTGGCATCACTATTTATACGGTGAGAAGTTTGATATTTTTACCGACCACAAGAGTTTGAAGTATATTTTTGATCAGAGGGATCTGAATATGCGACAGAGGAGATGGATGGAGTTTTTGAAGGATTATGATTGCACGATCAACTACCATCCGGGCAAAGCTAATGTTGTGGCTGATGCTTTGAGTCGGAAGTCAGCGGGTAGTTTGGCGCATATGTCGGTAACGCGAAGACCTTTGATTTCGAGCATTCATGAGATAGTTGATCAAGGTTTGGAGTTGACGACGATGCTTGACGGAAGTGTGGCTATGTTGTTAGGTGAGTTACATCTGCAGCCGACATTACGTGGACAAGTTGTAGAACTTCAGCGAGATGATCCTGAGTTGACGAAGATGATAGAAAAGGTCAAGGAAGGTAAATTACCGAAATTCCATCTCAGTGCAAATGGTGTTTTGTACTACGGTAATCCGTTGGTCGTACCCGATATCGGAGATGTGAGGAAGGATGTCATGGCTCAGGCGCACGAAACTGTTTACAGTATGCATCCGGGTTCTACCAAGATGTATCGCGATATCAAGGGTCAGTTTTGGTGGAGTGGTATGAAGAAGGACATCGGAGATTTTGTCGCTAGATGTTTGATGTGTCAACAAGTCAAGGCCGAACACCAGCGACCGTTGGGTTTGTTACAACCGCTAGATATTCCGGAATGGAAGTGGGAGAGAATTACGATGGATCTTTTGGTTGGTCTTCCAACTTCGCCGCATGGATTCGATTCAGTTTGGATTATTGTGGACAGATTGACGAAGTCAGCACACTTTCTACCGATCAAGAGTACTTACGACGCTACGAAGTTTGCTCAGTTGTTCATTGACCACATCGTCAGATTGCACGGAGTTCCGATCTCGATAGTTTCCAATCGAGGGACACATTTCACGTCTCGGTTTTGGAAGAAATTTCAAGATGTGATGGGTACTCGGTTGGATTTGAGCACAGCATTTCATCCGCAGACAGATGGGCAGTCAGAGCGGACGATACAGATTCTCGAGGATATGATGCGGTCGTGTGTGATTGATTTCGGAGGCAGTTGGGAGGTTTATTTGCCGCTGATGGAATTCTCGTATAACAACAGTTATCAGAGTAGCATTCAGATGGCACCGTATGAGGCGTTGTATGGCCGTAAGTGCAGATCGCTAGTGTATTGGGATGACGTTGGCGAGAAACAGAATGTGAGTCTTGAACTTTTGGACGACACGGTCGAGAAGATCAAAGTGATCCGAAAGAGACTTTTGACAGCGCAGAGTAGACAGAAGTCGTATTCTGATAAGAGGAGAAAAGACATTAAATATGAAATGGGTTCAAGTGTTTTCCTCAAGGTCTCTCCGATGAAGGGTGTTATGAGATTTGGCAAGAATGGTAAATTGAGTCCCAGATATGTGGGACCATTTGAGATCTTAGAATGGGTTGGTCAAGTAGCCTATCGGTTGGCATTACCACCTGCATTCTCACATATTCGTCCGGTATTCCATGTCTCCATGCTTCGGAGATATCTACATGACTCTTCGCACGTTTTGGATCAACCAAGTGTGGATTTTCGTGACGATCTCACCTACGATGAAAGGTCGCTACGAATTTTGGATCGGCAAGTGAGAAAGCTAAGGACTAAGGAATTATCGTTCGTGAAAGTCTTGTGGCAGAATCATTCTCCATCGGAAGCTACTTGGGAGTTAGAGGATGATTTGAGAAGAAAGTTTCCACACCTATTTGAATGACAAGTAAGTTCTTTACGTTTCGATGTTTGTCGTAAGTAAATTCGGGGACCGAATTTTTATGAGGAGGGGAGAATTGTGAGACTCGAAAATCTAGTTGGTCGGCTTGCGTCGTGCCAAAACAATTGCATTGGATATGCGATATTAAGTGTTTGAGTTTGTGAATGAATGTCGTTGGAGTTTGGTTTCGGCAAGTGCAATGCCTTAGAGAAATTTTCGGAATTGTGAAGTGTTGCTTGGTTCGGACAGATTTGACCTACTTGCGGTTAAATGGCCGTAACTTTCTCGTCATGAGTCCGAATCGAGAAATTCCAACGGATTTGGAAACTAGACATCTTAAGGAACAGAATGGTTAAATTTCATATTGGTCAAAAACTGAAAGGAGGTCGTCATGTAAGCTGCTTGTGCCTGGTCTGCTGGGATTGGACCAAAAGTTCCTTGTCTTCTTGCTAAGATTAAGTTGGTGAAGGGGTTTTCTTTTGATTGGACCTCTTCCACCTCTCCAAATATCTCAGAGAATTCCTTTAAGTGTTAGGAAGCTGAACGCCTTGGCCATTTTACGAAATAACAAAAGGAAAATAGAGAGAGAAGTGAGAAGGTTGAAGGAGAGAGAAGTGAAGCAGCTCGGCAAAGAATTGAACGGTAAGGATATTTCCGTTCAGAATTCGGTTTAAACCCTCCAAAGTGGGTTGTAGAGGACTTCCTCATCGTTCTTTTGGTATATCATACATGGGTTTTGGATCAGGGAATCGTCGGGAAAATCGTTTTGAATCCAGTTGTCGCTGTTGAAGTACACAGCTGAGCGACGTGAGGAAGATTGAGTTGGTAAGCATACTTAGGCTTCGATTTGGGATGTGAAATTTTGACAGATTGTAGAGGACCTCTTGGGGTTTCGAGAATGGTATCTTATGTGTGTTTTGGTTAAAGGGTTTGGGCTGTACGCTTTGTTGAAGTTCAGAACAGTGGGCTGCGTTCAGATTGGCAGTGTTTGAGAAAAAGGCTTGGTAAGTGGTTTCTTTGCAAGATTAAGATGCTATGTGAATTCTGAGTTGTTGAGGATATGTTGGAGAAGTCTTGTGAAGTGTGGTTTGAAGTGGTTGTGGTTGGAGTTTGATTTATTTGCGTTGTCGTTGAAGATGGAGTGGTTGAACGGTTCTTGTACTGTTGCTCCGTTGTTTTGAGTCGTTGACAGCGTTTTGGTTTCGGAAGGTTGGAGGTTAACCTCGTTTCTGTGAATTGGGTATATGAACAGAGTTTCCGCAAGGTGTGCGAGGGAAGGAGAATCAGTTTGGAGATTGAGTGTGGATTGCATCGGTTGCGATATCGGTGATCGTTGGGTCTTTGTTGAGTAAGCGGATAGACCATGACAACTTTGGTTGTGCTTGTTATATGCATATTACCGATCTTGATTAATGTGTGTCGCATGCATACGTTGTTGATTATGATATGAGGTGTGCATATATGACTTGTTGAGAATATGTGATCGGTATGTGAAATATGATATTTGTGAACAGCCGGCTAGATCGCTAGCTCGAGGCTGAGTTGTGTGATTGATATATCCACGTGAGATGGATTGTGGACCGTTGGGTCATGTGTTTGTTTCGAAATGTGTTTTGTGAGAGAAATGAACAGGCTTTCCCATACTAACGGGGGATGTTAGTCTATGAGCTCATAGGTCGGGGATATCGCTAGTTTACGCAAGTAAGCTAGTTCTTGTGTTTGTGTGGATGGTGATTCGTTTAGGCCTTTTGGATATCCCCTGGCAGTCAGATGAAGTGGCCTTTCAAAACCTGTTCATCGCTCTAATGTGTGTGTGCGTTGAATTTATCGCTCTATGTGAACGTGGCTCTATATGTTTATATTTGCGTTATCGTTAAATTGTGAAGCATATGATCATCATGCATTTCCGAGCATAAGTTGTGTCGAACATGGTTAAGTTCTGTGGCACGTATATCTCAAACATAACTAATATGTTATGTTCTATCTCTTACTAAGTGTTTCCTGACACTTACCCCTTACAAAATCTATCTCAGGTTCCAAAGTGCCATAGTTGCGTCAGAGTCTGGAGTCCGTGTTTCGAGCCCGTCTCTTCCGTTCGAGGGCTACATTTTTGAGGTCTTCAGTCTAGTGCTATCTTCGTATATTCAGTTAGACGCTCCGTAGTGGTTTTGAGATGTTGATCCTTGTTTCCGCTTTTGGATTGTCTTTGGAGATGTTTTATGCATATGTACGATGATGGTTTGTGTACCATCTTTACTTATGTTATATATTCCGCATTTGGTTCAATGTGAGTTACGATGGGTTGCGTGTGAAGTTGTGAGGCTTGCTAGGTTGCACATTTGTGATGTTTGTCGTGTGGTCTAGTGCTGGTCACCGACCTTCGCGCGGGTCGTGACACTTAACGTGTGTCATCTTCTGATTGATTGTCAAGAAGTCATTGCCACGTCATCATGGCGCATTTAGAAAAGTGGTTTTAGGCGGTTATTAGACGTAGAATTGGGCGGGAAGAGTGGCAAATTACACAAATGCCTAACTCTCTTTGTAATTCATGATTCAGTACCATTTACACAATTTCTAATAAACTCTTTTCCCCCTCCTCTCTCTCTTTCTCTTCTCTCTCAATCTTCTTTTCTTCTCCATTCTATTAAATTCAAGATTCGATCTTGATATTTAGCTTTTCATCCAGTCAATCTTTGTTGAGCTCTTTTGGTTATGTGATGGAATGTTGCCTTGTTAACTCTTGTATGTATTGTTGGTATTCCTAAGCTTGGTTAACTTGCTTTGTTTTCCAAATTGGCATTTGTGATGCGTTTGAGGAAGAACTGTGGGCTATGAACCATGAAGTTAAGTTGGCTTTGACGAAAGGATTCGGGCATATTGTCGCAGAGATGGACTCACAGCTCGTTGTGGGTTTCCTTTCCAAAGGAGTTACTAGGGATCACCTCCTTGCCTCTATTGTGATTAACACCATTGACCTCCTCTATCGGTTTCGACACTTTGAGATCCACTATAGGCCTAGGTATTGTAATAAAAATTAGCGGACAAGTTGGCTTGCCTTTCTTTTGATTTCCCTAAGGGGGTCCATGTTCTAAATGCTCCTCCAGACGGGTGCCTCTAAATACTTTGTACAAAGCGCCCTTATGTTAGCTTTTAATCTCCAATTTACTCTGAGAGTGCTTGACAAGTCTCTTGAAATGTGCTTATCCTTATTAATCTAAATTCACATCAAACATTATCTTTTTAAAGCTGGGAACGGTCGTCATTCAAGTGCACAAGTCAGAAAAAGGTAAGTTTAAAAAACACCATCAGAAGAGAACTACGAGCCCCACACAGATTGACCTAACAAACCCCGTTGATCTCAGGGTGAGGCTAATTACTGACATCAGCGGAGACTAACTCCCTTCTTTTGTACACTCCCTTTGCCGCCATTCTCCAGGTCAGCGCTCAATTATTTGGGCCTCTCGGTTTAGGTTTCAAGAAATTGAGGAGTCAAAACACGGCTTTACTTATGAAATTGGCTTGGAAATAACTTACGGATCGTTCTTCTCTATGGTCGCAGGTGTTATGGAAAAAGTATATCAAGATTGATGATCTCCTTCCACAAGTATCTTGTACCCCAGGTAGTTCTCTGCTATGGAAAGCTATCGTTGCACAATGGCCAATCATATTCAATGGAATTCAATGGGTCATCGACGATGGATGATTGTTAAATTCTGGACAGACGCATGGTTGGACAAGGAGATGGTTCTATTCATCATTGCAGTACCAACATCTCAGAGGAAATGATATCTAATACGGTGGCTAATTTGGTAACCAATGATGGTAATTGGAACTGGGAACTACTGAACCAGGTTTTACCTGAACTTAGACCTGACCATTTGTCGAATTAGGTCGAACTCGAATCGAATTGGTTCGAATTCGAATTTATAAAATCTTAAACCGTATTCGATTCGTCTAAAGACGAATCAAATTTGAATTATTAATTATCGAATTATGGTCGAATTATAGTCGAATTCGATCGAATTCAAATTAGTTTGAATAAGCATTGAAATTTTTTTGGAAAATAAATAAACTAAAGTCTGGATTTACATTTAATGTACAAAATTAAGTTGACTATGACTCAAAGTTTAGAGTGTAAGGTTTTAAGGTTTATGGTCTATGATTTGAAATTTAAGGTTTAAAAGGTTTGATATTTAAGGTTGTGAGGTTTAGAATTTGTGGTTTAAAGATTTTATGTTTGGGATTGTAAGGTTTAAACTTTGGGATTTAAGGTTTATGGTTTAAGGAGTATAATGTTAAAGGTATGTAGGGTTTGAGATTTGAGATTTAAAGGTTTAAGGTTTATGATTTTAGAATTTAGGGTTTGAGGTTTTAGGGTTTAAGGTTTAGGGTTTAGGAGTTTAGGGTTTAGGATTGTAGGGTTGTAGGGTTTATGGTTTAGGGTTTAGGGAATATAAGTTTTAAGGGTTCTAGGACTTGAGATTTGGGATTCAAAAGTTTATGGTTTATAGTTTTAGAGTTTAGAATTTATGATTTGAAATTTTATAACTTAAGATTTTAAATTTAGGATTTTATATAGTTAAAATTATATGATAAATATGACTAATATATATAATTAGTAAATTTTAGAAATATTTTATTTATCTTAAATTTTTAATTAGATAAGTAGAGAATTTAGATTGAAGTGTGTAAACTTTAAAGAATAAAAAATAATATTTATAGGATTTGAAATATTTTTTAAATTATTAAAAAACGAAAATTAACCCCAGAAAACAAAAAAAAACCCACCCACCCCAAATTTTTTAATTCCAACCTTCCCTCTCCACCTTTCCCCTCAAAACTCTCTCCCCTCCTTTTCCCTCCATTTGTTTTAGGCCTTCCTTTCCTTTTCCCTCCATTTTTTTAATTTCACCCTCCTCTCCCCCCTCCTTTTCCCATGCAACCTCTCCCTTATTTTTTAAATTTTCCTCTCTCTTCCATTTTTTGAATTTTGTAATATATATATATACACGAATTTAATACGAATTCAACTCAAATCGAATTCGAATTAAATTCTTCGGTTTGACAAATTATAAAAATCATAAACCGTATTCAATTCGTCTCATAACGAATTTGAATCGAATTTTTGACGAATCGAATTGGTAATGAATCGAATCAAATTTTTGACGAATCGAATTATGTCGAACTGCGAATTGAATTCTAACAATGGTCGGGTCTACCTGAACTTATTTTGTTGCGTATTGCTGGTCATGCTATGCCTAGTATATATTGTGGTACAGATAGGATTAAATGGGGGCGAGAAGCTAATGGTGATTTTTGATTCTGTCCAGGATACACTATGAGCTTCAGCGAGCATGGAACGTAAAATTGATACATGTTTATCTAGAAGTTGATAGATGTGCAGATTTCCTAGCTAACTTAGGCTTTTCAAAGTCATTAGGTAAGCACATCCTTCAGTAACCCCCTACTCTTCCTAGAACCATTATGTTAGAGGACATTGGGGATGTTGCCTTTCTATTATCGACTGTGTTAGATGACAGTACAAGGTCACAATTAGCAATTCACCAAACGCAAAGGGAGAGTTTTCTCTCCTGGGATACTCTTCCCCTCCCTCAATTTTTTTCCTAGGGATTTCCTGTGGGAGGGGTTTAACGAGGCCAACGATCACAATGTTACAAGAGGTCGAGAGGGGACCTTACATCGAGTAAGGTTGTATTTGGCCATTATCTCTAATATATAGGGGCATTTGCCCCTCCAATTTACCAAAAAAAAGACTAATGCCACTTGACGTAAGCATAGCATGTATATTAACTCATCACAATTGGAAAGAGACACAAGCTACAATGTTGTTCTTTATGAAGCTGTGATGTATATTGTGAGGTCAAAAACTTAACTCTTGGTTTCCAAAATTGATTCACCTATAATGCTTCACAACGACAAACTTATGTCCACTCGCAATCATACATCGCAAATTCATCCAAATACAACCAATAGCTCAAATCTTTTAAACACTTGGTTCCTTACCAAGTACCAACATGAATGTACTCTGTACTTAAGTTATACATGCTCAAAATGCACATAATAATCTGTTTTCACAAACCTAACCTCAACAAAGCTCATCGCAAGTTTCATCGCAATTTCTCAATCAGAAATAGATCAAACATACCAAAGATAACCCACAAATCACTTCAAATCTACTCTCTTGCATATACTCAGAAACGCAAACTCTCAATTTAAACTTAGTTTTTCAAAGAATCATTTTTATCAAATTTCACTCTTCAAACTCGTGCAACATAGAACATACCCAGCAGTCTAAATTTCAAACGCAATTTAGAAATTCATCGAGTGAACCTTATCGAACTTGCACTAACTTGCTAAGGGGATTAGAGGACATCTAAATGCACTTTCAAAACTTATTCCTTCAAGTAGATGTCACCAAGCAATAGTGACCGACCAAACTTTCAAGGTTTCTCACCACCAAACCATCATTGCAAAGAGGATGTTCCAAGGTTTGGCAGAATTTCTACAGTACTTTTGATTTTCCAACAGAGCCATTGTTGTAGTTCCAATCTGAAAAAATCTTTATGAGTTTCCAAAGGGAGAAGAGTTTTCCAGTACCTCCGGGTTCTTGGGCAATCTCGAAGCAAGTGAAAAATTGATTCGGATTTGTCCTTCCAGCTAGGAAAATAGGGATTGAGGCTGACTTTTTGTCAAAAATACTCCCTATTTGTCATGATCCAGCCATGGAAGAAAGTCCACAAAACATCTGGATCCTTTAAAACTAAATAACAATAAAATTAAGAAAAACAAAAAAAAATAACCAAACACTCAACATGAGAAAACGAGCTTTATCTCATCCCACCTGATTCCTCCGACTCCAGAAACTTCTCTACCAACCCGAGTATTCGCCCCTTCTTGATCGTCGCTACCAGGTCAACCGGAAGGCTCCCCACCGCCTACCTTGCCTCCTCTAATTTTCGGTCCCCGACCGCATTGCTCCCATCTCCTCGTCTCATTCTTCCTTCTCATCTCTGTCGTCGTCGCCTCCTCCGGGTGGAGTGCTTATGTTGAGGTCGTCATCTCCGGTAGCCGGAGAACTCGGGCGGTGGTAGCGGGTCCTGTAACCCAGTGAAGAAATTCGGTCCGAGTCCTCCCATTTGTAGGTTTTCTCCGCCCCTAGGGTTTCCTCCCCAATTTTAATTAATTAGTTTTACCCTAATATGTGAAATTTTTTAATTAGAATCCTAAACAGCCTCTTCAACACTAGAATTTCCTACAAAGTCGAAAAATCCGAACCCTAAAAGAGCGTGCCCGTTAATAAAAGAGAAACACAGTTACTTGGCGGGACGTGTAAACGATTTTCTTGTGCCAACCTGTCTATATAAACAAACATTAATTTTGTCGATCAATCATTTTAATCAAGTGAAAAAAAAATCGTTCTATCTATACTAAAAGTTTTCCACCAAAAAATCTACACTAAAAGTTATTACCAACACTTATTATAAAAGTATAAAGAAAAGATGGAGTGGAGAGTGAATGAGAGTCACGACAAAAAAATGTACTTATAAAATAATGTTAATTGTTTTTTATTTCGAGTTCTCAAACACATATTTGTATCAAATTTTTGTTGAGAGACTTGTTTCATCATTTAAAACTAATTCAACTTGCATCATATATCGTTCCAACATAAAAAAGTATTAATTTGAATCCTGAGCACTTAACTTTCGGTTTACCTGCAACTTTCAAAGAGAATAATTTGGTAAATTCGAGGAACGGCTTTTTCCATTTTATTATTATAACTAGAGGAGAGTCGAAAGAATCTGTAGTTATAACTCCCTAGTATTAGGGTTTTCTCCTCTGCATGAGAGCCTCCCCCCTAGTATTAGGGTTTTGATTATCGTCTTCATCCATCATAGATCACCCTTTTTTCGATAAACACTTTCCACTTCATATTGAAATTTACTTTCTCTGTCACGTTCCAGTCTTGAAAACGGTGAAACATAGGTCTGGCCTCTTGGGTCGGGTCTGGGATACGATTAGGTCAAGTTTAGGTTAGTTTCTTCTCTGAGCCTTATGGAAGAGTCATCACGGGTAGATGAGTCTAGGAATGTACGGGTCACGGACCTTGGGTCCCCAGGTGTTGGTAATCCTATAGTAAGGGATGTAGGTTTAGGGTTACGGGGTCGAGTGGGTGAGGGGTCAGTGGGGAATCCCGAGATTTTTGACAGTTATGGCAATATTTCTGGAGAACGAGGCAAGTCAGGAAACCAGACAGATGAGATTGCAGATCTGTTTTGCGATCTCGCCCTAGATCCTGCCACGGAAAGCATCAACGCACTAGTGGGAACGGTATGTACAGGGAAGTCTATTAATGCTAAGGCCTTTATGACAGTTATGCAAAACGCATGGAACCCTAGACATGGAATGGCAATTACGGAGCTGTCAGCGAATCGTTTCTTGTTTTAGTTCAAGGCGAAGAAAGACCTCGATAGAGTTATGGAAGATCAGCCATGGAATTTTGATAAACATGTGGTCATTCTTAGAGAGTTACGTGGTGATGAACAACCATCTAGTATTGATCTTTATGCAGTGCCTTTCTGGGTTCACATTAAAGATCTTCCTCTCGGTGCGTATTTAGAGGCTATGGCAAAAGCTATTGGCAACCAAATAGGAGTTTTCATGAAATGGGATGCTTCAGAAGAATCTAAGGGGAAATTTCTCCGAATCCGTGTCAGCATGGATGCACGGAATGCCCTTCCATCCAAGAAACGTCTCCGGTTTGCAGATGGCAAGACTGCTTTGGTCAATTTTAGTTTCGAAAGGCTGCAATCGTTTTGTTATATTTGTGGATGCATGGGACACCTTGAGAAGGACTGTGAAATGGCCAATGATGATGGCCCACCTCATGACTCAGAATCCCCCTTTGGACCTTGGCTACGAGCCTCTCCGCAGAAGCCGAAGACGTTATCAGGCACTGGTTGGGCTTCATCTGAATCCCATTGGCGACGCCCACCAATGCGTACAATGAAGAATTTCATGGCTGAAGCAGAAACAGTTATCTCGAGGTCATCAACACAGGGCCACGATGCGAAAGATGCACATCTGAGACACTCCTCCCAAACTCCCACCAGTAACCCTCCCATCCTATCACCCTTACCCACCAATAATCTTGCCCAAAAACCAGTCCCAAACCACTATACATTACCCTGCGAACTACCCAATAGCTGCATCTCCCAGACATATATCGCACCAATTCTACCCAGCGAATCAAATCCCCCTCCTAAATATATCCCCCCCGCCCTACGCCACTCTCCACTCACAACCACCCTCCTTCCCTCCACAATAGCTTCCTCCCCGAACCCTATACCTCCACCAGAAACTCCCCATCTACCCATGCCTCCTCCTTACCCATCCACGGTCATCAACCCCCACAAAATAAATATACCTCTTACCAAGCCTGACGACACCATCCCAAGTACCTGGAGAAGATATCCGAGACCTGAGAATGGAGCAGAAGACACTATGATGATGCCTATAAACGTTTCTGACTCTAATAAGAGAAAACTGGAAGAGGAATCTGATGTACAAACTCGAGTTAGCAAAAAGGTTGCCTTGGCTTCTGAGTTTGTGAATGATACCTTGATGACGGCGGCGGCTGAGCATCAGCCCCGCCGAGAGTAATGAATCTTCTATGGTGGAACTGTCGCGGGCTGGGGAACCCCGAGGCAGTTCGTCAGCTTAGCAGGTTAGTCAAGTCCTGCAATCCCCAGGTTCTGTTCTTATGTGAAACGAAATTAAAAGAGAATGAAGCGGAAGATGTAAAGTGGAGAATTGGATATGAATGTGGTATATATGTTGCATGTGAAGGAATGGGCCGAATGCGCAGTGGTGGCTTGATGTTATTATGGCGAAGGGATCTCCAAGTCCGCCTACTGTCGTATTCCCTGCACCACATCGATGTGGAAATAGTCGACTTGGTTCCTTGGCGACTATCAGGTTTTTATGGTTGGCCATATACATCAGACTGTCACCGCTCGTGGGATCTAATGCGCCAGCTTAAAACGCACTCCTCTTTACCATGGGTCTGCGGAGGAGACTTTAACGAGATTATGCCCCTCACAGAAAAAAGGGGGGGACAGTCAGTATCACATAGTCGGCTGGAGGCTTTCCGATCCACCATCCAAGACTGTTCTCTAACCAAAATTAGGCAACATGGCCTAACTTTCACTTGGACCAATGGACAGGAAGATGAGGCTAATATCGAATGCAAGTTGGACAGGGTTTTCGCATCTTCCACATGGCTAGATCTGTTCCCAGCTTCGTACATTGAGGCGAAGGCCCGCATTGGCTCTGATCATTGTCCACTTGTTGGCTTAGTGGCCAAGCTACCGCCCCAACCTCTTGCTAGGAGATTCCGCTTCGAGAATATGTGGCTGCGTCATGAGCAAATCCATGAACAAATATCGAAGGGCTGGAACATGCTACAATCGAGGTTACCCATCTCTTCCCGCACCTTTGCATGCACGCAAAATCTTGCTCAATGGGGAAGAGAAACCTTCGGCAATGTTCAGAGGCAATCCCGTAAATTGGAAGAGGAGATTACATACCTTCAAGGCCAACCCCAGTCCGCAGCTATAAAAGAACGTATCCGTAACTGTCAAAAATCACAGGATGAACTACTGACTCGGGAGGAAATTATGTGGGCTCAAAGGTCTCGTATCGAGTGGCTCAGGGAAGGGGATAGGAATACACGATATTTTCATCAAAGGGCAAGCTATAGAAGGGTGAGGAATAGGGTTCTAGAGATAGAAAATCATGTAGGGGAAATGGTGTCGAACGAGTCTGATATTCAAGAGGCTTTTAGGACCTTTTATGTTTCACTGTTTTCTTCTTCTGGTTGTGTGCAGATGGAGGATATCACTCAACATGTACCGCGGAGAGTCACCACAGAGATGAACAACCACCTTGCTGCCCCGTTTACCAGGTTGGAGATTTATCAAGCCTTACAACAAATGCATCCATCAAGAGCTTGGCGCGCCTGGCCACCATTGCCAAGGGGGCGCTGGGATAGAAGCCCGCAACACCCCCAACTTGTGGATAACAAGTTCGCGGGTCATTTGGAGGTTTTGACAATGATCCTTCCGCAGGTTCACCTACGAAAACCTTGTTACAAATTCTCTTTCCTCTAAATGATAAGGTTTAGTGGACTTCTCGCGACATCGTCGGTGGCGAACTGCCCACGTCGCTGTGATCCGACACTTCACCGGACCATTCAATCAGTAGGATCGATGGGCGGTGTGTACAAAGGGCAGGGACGTAGTCAACGCGAGCTGATGA
>SOPF01024933.1:0-56020 GCA_012979155.1 Hypericum perforatum | reverse complement strand
AAAAAAAAAGGAAACTTTACCCCTTGGAGCTCGTGGAGGATATTCTCCCCGGGGCCACCATTGTTCACGAACTCGTCGCGGACCTTATTGATGACGTCCTCGATAACGTGGATGTAAACCGAACTGGTAATCTCCGATGTCCCCATTTCCCCCTTTCTCGTCTAAACCCTACCGGAAAGGAAGGGAATTTCTAACAAAGATTGGATTTTTATTAACCGATGCGTGAGAATTGGGGGGATTAGGGTTTGGGTTCGGTGGAAGGGATTTTTTTTTTGTAGAGAGAGAAAAGGGGAAACTGAGAGTTGAGGAGAGAGAAAGGGGGGGAGAGAGAGGAAGAGGGGGGAGCGGACGAGAAAGAGGATTAAAGAGTGGTATATAAATAGGTTTGCATCCGATTGTATTTGAGTGGGTCCACGTGTCCTCCCTCCCTCGCCTCTTTACCCTTTCCTTCTTTTTCCAAATACCTTTTTTACTTTCCGGTCGGCTTTGACTATATAAATTGGCGTCACCCACTCGCGCTATTACAGGACTCTCGTTAGACTAAAATAATTCTGTCGTTTGAATAACATTGGTTGTGCATTATTTTCTTTTTCTTTTCAGTTTGATAAATTGTATATGTTTTACTTATATAAATTCATAACATAGTTTTTCTTAGCATAAAAAAATTGTGTATCTTAATAATCAAGTTGAAGGACCAAAGTGATGGTTCTTCTTCAGATGATGCATATGTAGGGAAGCTGGGCTCTCCTGGGAGTGACAAAGAAAAAGATCCTGATGAGCAGAAAAAACTGGAGATTAAGCTGAGGAACAAGGCCCTGGAATTATACAAAGCAAAGAAAGGGATTAATCGCTGAACGTGTTCTCCATCTGAACATTAATTAAGCTCTCATTTCCTTGTTTTGACTTTGTTAAAGTGTTACTTCTGTACCTTGTTACTATAAGTTTTCTATCATTATGTAGGTAACATTTTTAATCAAATGAATTTTACTGCTGGAAGCTAAACCCCATAATGAGGATATCCTGAGATAATCTTTTGAGTACAATTTGTGCAGACATTGCTGCTAGAGGTTCTGGTAATAATTTTACTTCATTTGGAAAACTGTTTTTGCTAGAGGTTCTGCAAGTGGCACATTTTATGTTTACGTAATTTTCCCACTTTGTGTGTCTGCTTAGATCCGTCTTTTTACTGATGCAAACAAATTACCTGTGCTAGGTTCTGGTCTTTGTTCAAATTTTAATGCATTCGTGCATTCTTTTCCAATTTTCGTCCTCGATGTTTCAGTTTTGGTTGATATAAGTTTGTTTCTACTTTCTAAATGGCTTTCTGGCCAATTAGTAGATGAAATTATCGTCATTAGGTGATGTCTTGAGCAGACAATGCGCAGATCTGCCTAATGAGCTTTTTATTGAGGTGATATAGATTCTCTCTTTTTGACCCTTTTTGTTACTGCTTTTCCTCTAATTATGAAATTTTAAGACATCCTACTTTCGGTTCTGTTGCACCGGAGTGCTGGTTATTTGCCTTGAAGCAGTCACATTTCGCAAGTTTTCTGCTTTCGAGGCAACTTTTTGTTTCATCATGAATAGTTGGAAGAAATTGACACTTTTATTGAAGACTTGCTGTTCTTTTGTACACCGGTACACCTACCTAGGTTTGTGATGATTCACTTTGCTGAAAGAGAGGATGCATATCCTTGTCTGGAACAAAATAAAATAATGTTGAAGAAGTTATGGGCTTGAAACATAGGGGCACAGAAGTTGGCAAGTCTCTAAGCAATTATTTGGTTTGGCTCTTCTATCTTAAGGAGTATGTTATAACCTTTTAATCACTACATCTAGTTTCTGATGGTTGCGAAACATCGAGGAGAGACCTTTCCTCGTTCCTCATTTGATTCGATAAGAATGCACGGAACTGAAGTCCCAGGTCGACTTGTTGAGAATCTTTGAGGGTCTTCCTCAACAATGCCAATCAAATTCATATCTTGAATTAGTCAGAGCATCTTATCTGCTCTGACTCCAAGTACTTGGAGTAATACCTTTGTATAATGTGTTATTGTCTGGTATGGTCAAACTGGTCGCTCAAAGAGGACACATTTTGACTTCAATTTTAGCACAGTTGTCTCAAAGATGCTTCAATACAATTAGTTAACGGGTAACGACTAATTTAGAGTCCAAGTGTAAATTGTTCCACAACAGATAAGAACCAAGTATTGTTAGCTATTGGCTTGCAAATTGCATGTCTTTTTCCAGGGTTCAAAGCCTCACATGCTCTGCAACTTAAAATGTCTGGTGTCAATTTTCCCAAGTGGATAACTTGTGCCTACGTGGCTGAAGCCCATTTGCCGGCCGTTGGATAACATTGGAATGAGATAAAACAAAAACGGAAACACAACCAAAAGTGGCTCAAAACATCAGGAAGTAGCTAAGGAGGATCACAATATTCCCTCCATGGCTCCAACTCTTACCTCCAATACATTCCTTTCAAGCACCACTCCTCCTTCCAGGCTGACCCTGAGGAGCCCGAGACTGGCCGTGGTTGCGAAAAGGGCCGGTCCCTTCTCATCATTCCAACTCGGCAAGAGCAAGGATGAGCCTTCCTCAACAGGGTCCAGCCAGGATGAGAGTTCAGGGAATTCTAAGCCTTTCAGCTTCAATTTTGGCAAGGTACCCGATGTCAAGTCGCTGATATCATTGTCTGGTAATCCCACGGCGGGGCTTTCATTCGGGAACCAGCGGAAGAAAGACCCTGGCACTGTTTTCGTGGCTGGTGCCGCGGGGCAGGCTGGCGTCCGCATTGCTCAGTCGTTGCTGCGCGAGGGGTTCACTGTCAGGGCCGGGGTTCCTGAGCTCAGTGCTGCTCAGGAGTTGGCCCTTCTTGCTGCCAAGTACAAGGTTTGCTCTGTTAATGCTTATGAGCTGAATTGACTTTGCTTTTGATGATAGCATCAACGTAATGTGTGCTGCAAATATTAGTGTAGATGATCCGAAAAGAAGATGGTGAAAGAAGCATACTTCGGAACATTTATAGTTGGTGAATAGATAAGCCAATAGTGAACCAATAAGTTTATGATAGTTCCAAGTTCATTGGATAGAAAGTAGTTCACGTCTGAAGTTCATAATTCGAGTGTCCTTTATACTTGTACACTACAGATTATATCGAAAGAAGAATCAAAGCGCCTGAATGCTGTGGAATCTACCTTTGATGATGCAGAATCAATAGCCAAAGCTATTGGTAATGCGAATAAAGTTGTAGTCACAATTGGTCCGGCGGAGAATGGCCCTGCGGCTGAGGTATCCACCGCTGATGCTTTGCAAGTAATTCAAGCTGCTGATCTAGCTGGGGTTGGCCACGTTGCCATAGTCTATGATGGCAATGCTGAAGTTGGATCTACCAATAACGTGCTTGATGGGATAACATTATTCTTCAACAACCTGTTCTCAAAGTCGCAGTCATTGAGTATTCCCGAGTTTTTGCAGAAACTAATTGAGACAGATGTTAGCTACACTTTCATAAAGACAAGCCTAACTGAAGATTTTTCGCCCGAGCGCTCTTACAATGTGGTTGTCTCAGCTGAAGGAAGCACAACGGGGACAAACGGCTACAAAAGTAATGTAATGTATGCAATTAATTTCTAGTTCATGCTTCATCTCATATTTGCTTGGCACGTTGTAGTATCTGTGTTGGATGTTCCAAAGTGACGTAATTGTTTGATGAATGTTTTAGGTAGCGAAGTCTCAGATTGCATCATTGGTGACAGCTGTTTTCTCAAATACAGCAGTTGCAGAAAATAAGGTAAATTTGTTAACTTGGCACATTGTAATCTCCACACTTGTAAGGAACCCTTTGCTTCATATTTCTTGGTTCCTTATTTCATGATCTAGGTGGTGGAAGTCTTCACCGACCCAGAAGCGCCGTCGAGGTCTGTGGATGAGCTTTTCAGGTAAACTAAAGAATCCGTAATCCCTCGAGGTTGAGTTGCTACTTACCTGCTGGACAATGACAAGCCAGCTAATATTGCTAAATGTCTGTAGCTTGATTCCTGAAGATGGGAGAAGAAAAGTTTACGCTGAATCTCTTGCAAAGGCAAAAGCCGAGGAAGAGGCAATAGAAGCTGCTGAGAAAGCACGTGAAGCTGCTGAGGCGACGAAGAAGCTTGAAGAAGAAGTGCAAAAGCTGTCACAGCAGGGAACTAAGGCTTCGAAGTTGGCCGAAGAAGCTGAGGAGAAGGCAGAGGCCGCAGGCACATCGGTGGAGAACCTCTTAAGTAGAGCCAAAGGCATTGGTGCATCATTTTCATGGGATAATATCGGTTCCCAGATCACAACAGCAGTTCAGAAGACGACGAGTGAGATACCGAAAGTTCAGATAGCCACTGTGAGGGGTCAAGCCACGGCTCGCTCCCTCCCGAAGCAGAGAGCTGCTGTTAAGAGCGCCCCGAAGCCGTTTGCTGCTCGGAAACCAAAGGAAGCGCCAAAGCTGAAGCAACAACCGAAAAAGGATGCGCCAAAGACCGAGGTGAGGAAGGTGTTTGGTGGCTTGTTCAAGCAAGAAACCATTTACATGGATGATGACTGAAGCCGGACATTGTCCGATTATCGGGAACCTTTCAGGCGTCCTCGGACGTAACTGGGTATTTAGGACATGTTCTTGTGGAACATGAGCCTCCATAACTGAGAACGCTCACTCTTCCCTTGCAACTTCTCCAATTGCTTCCCTCTCTCCCTCTCTCTCTCTCTCTCTTCCAATGTTCCAATATTCTTCAGGAATAAGAATCCATTGTTTGCAACATTGAAACTGCAAAATTCTGCAGCTCCTAAGAACAACATATTAAACAAACAAAAGGGTACTGCAACAAATTGACTTTCAACGACGCAAAACACGTCGGAAAAGATTAAATTATCGTTTATTTCTGCATGTTAGGAACGACCAACAATTTGAGTTTTACTTAATCCCATGTGAAGCAAGCCGGGGTTTGGCCACCTCAATTATATCTCTTGTATCTCCAAAAAATAAAATCTCCTATGATTTAGCATAATGTGCTATAAGATCTATATTAATTAAGATTTTTTGGGTGAAATTTAATTTAGTTCTTCTAATTTGAAAAAAAATGTCGACAGGTAACATTTTCCTTCCGGTTTAGCATTTATCGTTGACGATTATTTTTTAGTGTAACAAAGTGACTCAATAATATGTTGGAGAGTGTCCCACATTGGAAGTTGCATGTGGGATGGGTTGGTTTATAAGGTGGAAGGATCCACCTACTCACTACCTTAAGGTTTTGGGTAGGATATGGAAACTCCAACATGGTATCAGAGCCTTTTCACTAAAGGAAATTTTTTTTTACAGACATCTTCCTCAATAGGCATGGCTCACAACGATGACCACCGACTACCCATCAATCAGCTCCACTACAAATTAGATGCCAACAATTATCTGCTGTGGCGGGCTCAAGTCGAGCCTACACTTCGGGGAGCCGGACTTTTTCACCATGTAGACGGTTCAAAACAAGTTCCGGAAAAGACCAATCCTCCATTGGTAGAAGGAGGACAACCGACGCCCAATCCGGCGTATGAAAAATGGTATGAAGAAGATCAGAAAATTATCGCTTGGCTAATCTGTTCTGTTTCAGCTTCTGTGATGCCACAGATCGTTGATTGCGTGACGGCGATGATTCTTTGGGGTCGTCTAGCCAAGGTTTATGGCAGTGGTACTCGAGCCCAAGCGATTATCCTCAAACAATCCCTGTACGCGTTGAAGAAAGGAGATGAGTCAATTGAGGCTTACATGCAGCGGGCAAAAACAATTTACAATCAATTGTTCGCCCTAGGTCAACCAGTTGCCGAGAGTGATGTCGTGGAGCGCGTGCTTTCTGGACTCGATGAGAGTTACCATCCATTTGCTCGCTCCGTCTCACTTAGGCCGGAACCCATGCCGCTCTCGGAGCTTCACGGTCACTTGCTTAGTGAAGAAATGCTGATCCGACAGACCAGCAGCATAACCCAAACAGAAACCTTTGCACCATCAGCAAACTATGCACGTTCTGGAAGTCGAGGCGGTCGTGGCGGTCGCGGCAGAAGTCAGAGAGGCAGAGGTGGTGGTCGTTGGAACCACCACTCATATGGCGACAGACAGGGACAGGGGTACAGCCACTACCCCACTCACGGAGGCTCAAATTCAAGGCGCTTTAACACTGAATCTTCCATTAACCAGTCCATGGACTCGGATATGCAGTGTTACAACTGCATGGGCTTCGGCCACATTGCTAAAAATTGCTCCAGTGCTCGTCGATCTGGACCTCGAACATCTGGCCCACAAGCTAACTATGCTACTTCACCGAGTGGAAACCCGTGGGTCTTGGACTCAGGAACAACCCATCATCTAACATCAGATATATCTCACTTGCCTGTTCATTCAGAATACACTGGACCGGAAGAGGTGCAATTTGGTAATGGTCAATCACTATCTATATCTCGAATTGGGTCTATGTCTTTTCCGTTATCTCACAAGTCATTATCTTTGCCGAATGTACTTTATGTTCCTGAATCTCATACCAACTTGGTTTCATTGAGTGCACTAACCCGGGATAATAATATCGTTGTGGAATTTGTGGGTGACTCTTTCACTATAAAGGACCAGGAAACGAAGGAAATCCTGCACCGCGGCCGGAGTAAAGATGGTCTCTATCCCCTTTCAAGTGTGGTGTCTCCAATAAAACCGCAGGCTTACCAGGTGTCAGCCACACAATCACTTCAGCTTTGGCACCAACGTCTTGGGCATGCCAATCTTCAAGCCGTGAAGTCTGCTCTCCGTTCACATTCCATTAGTTTTTCAAATAAGAAGCTACAATCTCTATGTCATGGTTGTAGTGTGGGAAAAATTCACAAGTTGCCTTTTCCCACTTCATCGTTTCAAGCGTCCGGACCCCTTGATCTTGTCTGTAGTGATCTTTGGGGACCTTCTCCTGTTAAATCCTATGATGGTCATCAATATTATGCTCTTTTCTATGATCATTACAGTAAATATGTCTGGTTATACTTTCTGAAGAAAAAATCCGAGTTAACTGAGGCCTTTATTCAATTTCGGACACAAGTGGAAAAATATTTTGGCAGGCCCATTAAGAGTTTTCAGTCAGATTGGGGAGGAGAATATCAAGCACTGACAAAATATCTTCAAACCAACGGTATTCTTCACCGCGTATCATGTCCTTACACTCCAGAGCAGAATGGTTGTGCAGAAAGAAAGCATCGTCACATTATCGAAACGGGTTTGGCAATTATGCATCACGCTTCAATACCATTAAAATATTGGACGCTGATTTTTGATTCTGCAGCTTATGTTATCAATCGTCTACCTACTCCTTTGTTACAAAATGAGGCTCCATATACTAAGCTATTTGGAGAACCATCGTCTCTCGCCAATCTTCGGGTAATAGGCTGCATGTGCTATCCGTGGTTGAGACCTGTTACGAAAAATAAGCTGGAACCCCGATCGGTGAAATGCACATTTCTAGGCTACAGTCGAAAGCATAAGGGATACTTTTGTCTCGATATGTTATCTAATCGTCTCTATATTTCAAGGCATGTGTTATTTGACGAAACGGTATTTCCTTTTTCAGGAGAAAAAGAGACAAAGTCAAATCCAACTTCTACTGTTGGTTTATTTAATCATTTTGGGCCCTTTTTCAGTCCATTGGCAAATACAGATTCCATCATCATGCCTCCTCTTCCTGTGCCGTCACAAGACCAACCTCCCTCAAACGGAATTTCCTCCCCAATTGGACAACGTTCGCAGCCTTCTACTCTGACCCAGCCGGAACAACAACCACAGCAACGCAGATCTTTTACCCATGTCTACACTCGGCGACTCCCTACTGCCGTGCCAGCTGCGTCTAGTTCATCACCTGCACCACAGACCCTGCCTCCACCTCCGGCGCCCAGTCGAACGCACGGCATGGTCACTCGGTCTCTTTCCCGAAGCAATCCTCAAGCTCTAATTGCAGCTACTCAACCGATTGTCCCCACCTGTTTCAGCAAAGCAGTTCAAGACCCAAATTGGCGGAGTGCTATGACCGAAGAATTCAATGCTCTTCTCAAGAATAAAACCTGGTTACTTGTGCCTCGATCGTATGCCCGGAACATCCTCGGTTGTAAGTGGGTATATCGGTTGAAGACCCACTCTGATGGATCTATTGCTCGTTATAAGGCTCGGCTTGTCGCAAAGGGGTTCCAACAACGCCCTGGTGTCGATTATCAAGAAACATTCAGCCCGGTCGTCAAACCAGCCACCGTACGGCTGCTGCTTACCATTGCCGTCTCTTATGGTTGGCCGATTCGACAATTGGACATATCAAATGCATTCTTACATGGCCACTTGACCGAAGATGTTTTCATGGACCAACCACCTGGATTCATTCATCCTCAATACCCGCAGCATGTTTGCAAGCTTCAACGATCACTCTACGGCTTGAAACAGGCGCCAAGAGCTTGGTTTAGTTGCCTCAAGTCAGCCCTCTGTGCATTCGGGTTCACCGGCTCCAAAACTGACTCTAGCCTCTTTTATCTACGGCAAGGCACTATTTGTCTTTATGTGCTTGTTTATGTAGATGACATACTGGTCACCGGCTCAAACTCTATTGCCTTGAATCGTTTGATTTCAAACTTACAGCTTAAATTTGCAGTAAAGGATCTTGGCAGCTTGAACTACTTTCTAGGAATTGAGGCCTCACGCACACCAAATGGACTCTTCTTATCTCAAGGCAAGTACGTACGTGAGATACTCGCAAAGTCCAAAATGACAGACTGTAGACCTCAAGCTACTCCAGCAACGACAACTGAACTGACGTCCACCGTACCATGTGACGAGCACCTTTACCGTCAAATTGTAGGCTGCTTGCAATATCTCGGCATTACTCGACCAGATATCACCTTTGCAGTCAACAAGGCAGCCCAATTTATGCACTCCCCATCACCAACACGCTGGGTCGCCGTTAAACGCATACTACGGTATCTTCACGGAACAGCGGACTACGGCATTATGATAAAACCATCTAAGTCTCTGACTTTACATGGCTACAGTGATGCAGACTGGGCAAACTGTCCCATTGACCGGCGCTCAACAACTGGATTCGCAGTCTACCTTGGTCCCAATCTGGTTTCCTGGTCCTCCCGTAAACAACGAGCAGTTTCAAGGTCCAGTACCGAAGCAGAGTACCGAGCTCTAGCCACAGTTGCATCTGAGACGCTGTGGCTTCGGTCCCTCATTAAGGAGATACAGCTACCGCAGCAATCCCCGCCTGTCCTTTGGTGTGATAATCTTGGCGCAACCTATCTATCGGCTAATCCCGTGTTCCACTCCAGGTCCAAGCACATGGAAATAGACTTCCATTTCGTTCGTGAGCAAGTTGCCAGTGGTGGTCTTCAAGTTCGATATATCTCCACCCGCGATCAGGTCGCTGATGTCCTCACCAAACCACTCGCCAAGAAGCGCTTTGAAGAACTGAGGAACAAGCTGACGGTTGTCCACCATCAGCTTGCGGGGGCGTAAAGGAGGTGTCTTCAGAATCCTCTACCGAACCTTCTCGAAGATCCTTCAAGATCACGGTTATCACAGCTGACTCCTCTCTCCTGATCTTCAGCAACCAACCCTGATCTTCAGCAACCAAATATGATCACGATCCCATTATTCTCTCCTGTAATCAATGTCAATATTTGTATAAATGTATACAGTACGTGTAAAGAATCATCAAGTAATACAAAGCCTCTTCATGGTATCAGAGCCAATTTGCTCTAACGAGCCCATGGGCCCATATGCTCGCATGACCCCCATTTGAAAGCACGAGAGGCAGTGTTAGGCCCGTGCAAACTTCAGCCCGATGGGCTTTGTTTGAGGGGGCGTGTTGGAGAGTGTCCCACATTGGAAGTTGCATGTGGGATGGGTTGGTTTATAAGGTGGAAGGATCCACCTACTCACTACCTTAAGGTTTTGGGTAGGATATGGAAACTCCAACATAATACAGCTAAAAAGATTGGTTTTAACTTTGAAGTTTCACCTCTTAGATTTTTTTGGCATGCTTAGCTCAGCAATGTCTCACCTTTCTTCTTCTTCTTTAACTCTGAAACCCCGCTGTTTCGGTCCCTTCTCTCTCCATTCCAACCCCAAACCAACAAAACTACCAACCCATTTAAACCTCTCAAGCAAATACCATCTCCATCATGAAAAGACCCCAACTTTGACCACCAGTAAAAGCCAGCCACGTGTCGTTAATGCCCTTAGAGGCAACACCACAGGGGCCACCACGAACTCTACCAGATGGAGCCTCCATGGGAAAACTGCTCTGGTCACGGGGGGCACTCGTGGGATAGGGTAAAATTGTGAATCCCAGTCCTTATTTAGTTGATAAAGTTCCAGTCTTTAGGGTCGCTTGGGATGGTTTTGGTCTTGTTATATGGAACTGGGAAAGACTGTTGATTTGCTCTTATTTTTTTTAAATTTGAAACCACCCGGTATCCGAATAAAATGATAATATAGTCAGGTAGTGTTGGAAAGCATTCTACATCGGAAATGGTATCAGAGTAAGTTGATCTCGTTGTCATCGTTGTGCTTGCACGACCCTCATTTGAACGCACGAGAGGCAGTGTGAAGCTCGTACACACTTCGGCCTGATGGGCAAGATATGAAAATTTCTATAGGTAGGATCATAATTATGGCAGAGCTTTTCGTAGAAGTCTTAACTCAGCTGAATCCGCAATGCTCAAAATTGTGGCTTTGATTGAGATACAAGAACATCGGTGGCTTGGTGATTGTTTTGGTCTTGTTTTTATGGGTTTGCTTCTGTTGCTGAGTGGTCTTTTAGGCGTGCAGTTCTGGAGGAGTTGGTGGGCCTGGGGGCAAGAGTGCACACTTGCTGCAGGAATGGGATTGAGCTGGATAGATGCTTGAAGGAATGTGGTGGGCTGGGAGCTGGAGTTAGCGGGTCGGTTTGTGATGTCTCAGTTGGTGCACAAAGGGAACAGCTTATGGAGAAGGTGTCTTCTGTGTTCCAGGGGAGGCTCAACATTCTTGTAAGCCTTTCCACAAGAGTTTGAATGCCTTGTTCGTGTGGTAGATAATCGGAAACCATTGTGAATCGACGCCTCTTGTAGTTGTTTTGCTCGAGGAAAGATTGAATTTGTTTTGGTGGCTAATGTTGTGAGCATTTGCGTTTCTTCCTACCTGGAGCTTGAGTTGATTGCAGTCATCTTATGGATTCTGGTTCAACTGATTTGAGTTGTTCCTTATAGAAGGCAATTGCTTGTTTCAACATTTTTGTAGGTGAATAATGTTGGAACCAACATAAGGAAGCCAATGATAGAGTTCACACCCCAAGAGCTTTCTACTTTAATGGCAACCAACTTCGAGTCTGCTTTCCATTTGAGCCAACTAGCTTATCCGCTCCTAAGGGATTCCGGAGAAGGGAGCGTGGTATTTACATCCTCCGTGACAGGACTCGTCTCCCTCAAGTCCATGTCCGTTCACGGGGCTACTAAAGGTTATTGACCCATTGTAATTCTTTGTTAGTTCTGCGGTTTTGGTGCACGTCAAGAACTTATCTCGATGTTTTTGGTATGCTATATCTTTACTAGGGGCCATCAATCAATTAACAAAGAATTTGGCTTGTGAGTGGGCGAAAGATAACATACGAAGTAACGCCGTTGCACCCTGGTACATCAAAACCTCCATGGTGGAGCAAGTAAGTTTCGGTAGGTTTTGCTCACTTCCAGTTTCGGACTGCCTTTCAACGTTCTATGTTCGTTCATGGTCAGGTCCTCAGCAACAAGAACTACTTGGAAGAGGTGTATTCGAGGACACCTCTCCGTCGCCTTGGTGATCCGACTGAGGTTGCGTCGCTGGTTGCATTCCTTTGCTTACCTGCAGCATCTTACATCACTGGTCAGATTATTTGTGTTGATGGTGGCATGTCTGTAAATGGCTTCTACCCCAATCACGACTAGAACCGGCTAACAATGGAGCTTCAGTTTGGTTCAAGTTCGGAGAGCCCGAGGGACTCTCGGGACCTCGCTAACAATGCCCGTTGTGCTCGGGGTAGCCTAAACTGGCAACTTCTGCTACTGCACTGTGTTGTTTTCTGAATTTTGCTGTGAACAAGGGTTGATGTAATATCTCCATAGAGGCTAGTGTGGGCTATAGTTTCCGGAGGACGGCTGGTCGTCTAGTCTTTCTTGGTTAGAGATCTATCATATCAATGACTCGAGTCACCAGATTTAGCAAGGACTAAAATACGCGGTAAAGACCCTTCAAAAACAACACATGGTAACATTTTGATATTTTTATGAGAAAGATCACCCATCCTAGTAAATAAAGGAGATTTGTGTATTAACGTTGGCACGATAACAATTATTTATGTATACTCAGATTTAACTGTTGACAGAATTATTTTAAAAAATACTTGTTTTTTTTATCAAAATTATTTTTTTTATCAGTTTTCAAAAATTATAATTGACTTGAAAATAAATTAGCCAGTCAAATAGATTAGATAAAACAGTATACACCAAAAATATTTATACATAAATTTGAGTCTCCATCGGCCCCTTTTAGGTGTAATTAATTAGCTATTTCTTTCAACATAAAAAGTTAAAAGTAAAAAAAAAAAATTTCCCAAAGTTGCAAGTGGATTAGTGCAATATTTATGTACTCTTCAAAAAGAGAGATGTAGGCAAGGATGGACTAATTATACCTTTACTAGGAGTAGTTGGTGAATCTCTTCTTATGCAATTAAGTATAAGTCTCTCAAGTGAAAGAGATGGAGAGGACAAAGAGAAATGGGTGAGAAAGGAAGCACTACTAGCATGAGGTGGTCTCTACAAGGAATGACAGCTCTTGTTACTGATGGTACCAAAGGACTTGGGTTGGTGTCTCCTCTTCAACCTTTTGCTTGTTTTAAAACCGGCTTCTACAATGATAA
This sequence comes from Hypericum perforatum, assembly GCA_012979155.1. Lineage (NCBI taxonomy): Eukaryota > Viridiplantae > Streptophyta > Magnoliopsida > Malpighiales > Hypericaceae > Hypericum > Hypericum perforatum. The sequence continues at coordinate 43,058 of SOPF01024933.1, read as the reverse complement.
AATCTTTAAAATATTTTTATGTTCACGAGAGATTGGAACACAAGACCTAGAATAAGATTCTTACTAGTTGATACTTACAATATATTTTGCGTAGTTAGTAGTTTCAGTTCTAGTTAGTACGTTGACCTCGAGCATATAGTTTTATTTTAGTGACTGTTTCGATCTATGTTAAATATCTCAGGCACGCTATCGTGGAAGAACTGGCCGAGCTTGGAGCAAGCATTTACATTTGTTCAAGAAATGAAGTTGAGCTTAACGATTGTCTGAGCCAGTGGGAGGGCAAAGGTCTCCAAGTGGTCGGGTCAACCTGCAACGTGTCGAACCGAGGAGAAAGAGAGAAACTCATGGAGGCAGTCTCCTCTGCCTTCCATGAAAAACTTAACATCCTTGTAATTTATCAGTTTTTTCAATCTTTTGTATTCAGAGTCGAATATTGTCTGACTTTATTTACTAGGGACAAAATGGTAGGTTGCCTAATTAGAGCCTAAATAATATTTTTATCTTCAAAATATCATACATGAGTACAACTTTAGGCTTCTGTTAATGGCCTTGGCTTCCCACTTATAAAAAAAAAATTAGTATGATTTCCCATAAATTGTGGTTCAATGTTTCGAATAATCTTCCTTCCAAGGGCTTATTAGATATTTGTTACAGGTGAACAACGTTGGAACAGGCTTCATAAAACCAAGTATTGAATATACACACGAAGACTACTCCTTAATAACGAGTACCAATCCAAAATCTGCTTACCATTTTAGCCAACTCGCACATCCGCTCTTGATATCTTCGGGGGTTGGAAGCATTATTTTCATGTCTTCAGCTGCGGGTGTAGTTTCATTAGACGTTGCTCGATTTATGCAGCAAGTAAAGGTATTCTATTCCCTTGTTGTTATTTTTTTGGTATACATGAAGTTTTCAAATATAAATGAATTTCTAATAAAATATATCATTTTCTTTTACATCAATAACGACCAACAGTGTATGATTGATTCTTATCTTCAAAAAACAATGTAAGATTCTTTTAATTGCATTTGAAAATTCGTTAAACGTGCTTTTTTTGTGTCCAGCGACAATGGTTCAATTAACCAAGAGTTTGGCTTGCGAATGGGCTAAGGACGGCATAAGAGCAAATTGTGTGGCACCATGGTTAATTAAGATTCCACTAACTGAATTTGTTAGATGGTCCTCAATTTAATTTAATTAATTTATAAGATGATATTATATTCAAATAACTTAATTAGTTATGGTTTACTCCGTATATTTGATTCTTTTGATTCATTCTCATCAAATTATTAAAATTGTGGTTAGAATTTTCTTTGAACTGGACTAATCATCATTTCACACATATTATTCCCTCATCTTATATGTGTATCTCTCATGGTCCTTGGTAGCAGATTCTCGAAGATGAAAGTTCGTTAAGGCTGTTAAATGCCGAATTCCTATAGGACGTGCAGTAGAAACCAAGGAAGTATCCGCCTATAGAACGGGTCAAACTATTTGCGGGGATGATAATTCACCGTTAATTGCTTCAGTTATCCATAATTTATATTCACATATTTGGTTTACTTCTAGTATTCAATAACAAGTTCGGTCCTAGATGTAAGGAATAAGAGTTTCAAGGGAAAAATTCTCCCTTTTTTGTTGCATACCTTTCTATGTTTGAAAATTATCCAGTTTTATATTTCAAACTTCTACCTTGTTAGAGATATGGATTGGGTACGAAGTATATAAGCTAGTTCATACGGTACGGAATCTGAGCTGAATTGCGTTGACATTTCTTTCACACGGTACTAACATTTGTTTCACACGATATCGGCATTTCTTTCAAGCGATAATGACATATAGATGTACTATCCACGAGTTAAAAAGTTAACCATGATTTTAATTTTAATTTCAAATTTGTATTGAGAAAATTGTGTCGCCAAAATAAATAATTGCCCACGATCTCTTCGGACACCAGTAGTTGTGCTATTTTCTCTGACATTTACTTCTTGGATGGTGGTGATCTCTCTTTTATGTAAGACTCGGTCTTTCTATAGATTCGCGAGGAACACGAGGCCGGCGGACGACTCCTAGTCGTTCTTAAGTTAGAGATATATTCGTCTAATGGAATCCAAAACACGAACCACAATATTTAGTGTTGGACTCCGGGTCCGGATTGCATTCATCGTGCAAATGTGGATCCGAGCCAATGGGCCCGGCCGCCCGGATATTGGACCAATTAGCGAATCGGCCCTATCCGTGTGGATAAGCACTATCCGTGTAGATAATGCTGACGTCAGCGAATAGATAAGCATGAAAGTAAACAGGCAGCTGAGCAGCTGCTTACATAGCTGTTGACTCAGCTGCTAGGTTCAGGCTTGCAATGCCTTGAACCGCGTGATGAGCCACGTCGCGATACGTGTCAGTTGCTTCTAAACCCTATAAATAGGTCCATTGGGCCATTTTTTAGGGTTGCTGCCACCGTTGCCGGAAAACCACTCGTATAAAAAAATATTAATTTAGTACTTGATATTTTCCAAGATATACATTATGGGCCAATCGTGGAAACCTAGTTACAGATCCGTTAGAATGTGATCATAACTCGGCCGACAACTCACAGTTGCCGATCAAGACCAATGGACTTAGAGACCTGTGACGTACTCGCTTCAACAAGTAAGTACGGTTTAATTAATGTCGTTTAATTAAATGGGATTTGGGCGTAATTAATCGATAATTACGGCTTTACCCCCAACAATTAGCAATAACTAAAACATATGGTAGCACTTTGAAAATTTTATCTTACACACGGTTTTGTTGTAGGTCGTCGATATACTAAAGTATGATGAACTATTTTACACATGATTTTGAGTCTCTATCGGTCTTTCAATTCCCAGTTAAAAGAGGTTTTAATTGGCATTTACCTCCTAATGTTGTACCCTAATCAACCAATGATTGTTTTAAAGTTTTGAATTTGAATAATTAAATATTTATTATAATTAAATATTTATAAAAATATTTTTATCATTATTTACGTGAATCAAATTTGGATTAGTAGTATAATTTGAATATTGGGTGGACTAAAAAATTATCACGTCCCGCTTATAAAATTTGTATGGCGTGAATGACTATTTCAAAATAATTGATCAGCTATTTCTGTCAACGTCGATAATATTTTTAGGGAGTTAACATCAATAAGTTAAAGAAAAGGAAAACAGATTTTTTCAAAGTTGCAAGCGGGCGATCGCATCAATTTTATACAAGGATGCACTTCAAACACAAACATGATTTACCTAACACCTTTAGGAGTAGGTGCGTCGCTTCTTCTCTAATAAGTTTGCAACCTCTATTCCATCATCTATCACGTTTTAAATGTGGTTGTGTTGGTCCAACATAGGATCGTAGATAATGTTAGGATGTAATTCATAATTTTCAAATAGTTTGTAAAATTATAGAAAATTCTAGAACTATGTGGAGATGAGTAGAATTCTCTAGAATAGTGTGGAGTTTTCTAGAGAAGTGTATCTCTCTAGAATCTTGTCGAGTTGTGTAGAATCTTCTAGAATATTCTAGAGTTATGTAGAACCTTCTTGAAACTTATGGAAAAGTATGGAAGGTTATGGAAGAGTGTGGAAACTTATGGAAGGATGTAGAAGAGTATGGAAGCCCATAGAAGAGTACGGAAGAAGATGGAAGAGAATAGGAGAATGTAGATATTCCTAGAGTGTGTGGAGCATTCTAGAGAATCAATCTCCACCGTAGGATAGAATTGATCTCCACCGTTCATTGAGGGGGTGGAGTAGTATAAATAGGGGTAGGAGGCTTTCTAACTAACCAAGAAACGAAGAGAAGAGAGAAGAGAGGAAGGAGAAGAAGAAGAAGAAGAGAAAAAGGCTTCTCATAAATGAGGAAGAGTGAAGTAGTCCCAATTAGAAAGAGTGGAGTGAGATACTCGTTCCTTTGTAAACTTTATCTTGTACATTTCAATAAAGACTAGTTGTTTGAGTGAGTCTTTGTGTCTCGAGTGGGGTGAGTGTACAAGAGTTTTCTTAACTCGTGATCCTGGTAAAGGTCGAGGTGTCGTGTTTCCCAAATAAGTGGTATCAGAGCCAAGGTTTCTGGTGGTAAAGGAACGAGAATATTGATAGTATGATGGCATCAAACATGTCGAAGGTGTTTGAGCTCCCACTCTTTGATGGGAAGACCAACTTCACGTTGTGGCAGAGTACAATTCAAGACCTATTGGTACAGCAAGGTCTGGATCAAGCTCTAGATGAGGAGAAGCCAGCCTCCATGAGTGATAGAGAATGAAGCACGATGCAGAAGAAGGCCGTGAGTACAATTCGGTTGGCACTTGCTCCTGAGATTAAGTTTAGTGTGTTGAAGGAGACCACACCAAAGGCGTTGTGGGAAAAGCTCGAGGGAATCTATGCATCAAAGTCACTCACAAACCGATTATGCTTGAAGATAGAGTTGTACTCGCTCAAACTGAAGGAAGGAGGTAATCTTCATGATCACATAAACATGTTTAATCAACTAGTATGCCACCTAATGAATGCAGGTGACAAGATCAAATATGAGGAGCAAGCATTGTTGTTATTAGCATCATTACCGAAGTCCTACAAGTCATTGGTTCAAACACTACTTGTAGGAAGAACAACTCTCACATTAGATGAAGTGATATCAGCTTTGCATAAGAGTGAGAGGATGCTGAAGGATGACGATGATAACACAAGTGGAGATCGCGTACTAGTTGTGAGAAAACGAGAACGAGAGCGAGGAAGAAATCTATCAAGAGGACAAGGTAACCTAGATGGAGATCAAACTCTCAGCCGCGCCAAGACCACAGTGATAAGGAGTGCTATTATTGTGGGAAAAAGGGTCACATTCAAGCGAGATGTCATGAATTGAGGGAGGACTTGAAAAGGTTCAAGGAGGCATCTCGAAGCAAGGATGATAGTGACTCCCATACCAATTTGGTTTGCGATGTAGGTGATGGCGATGTTTACCTTACAATGCATGAGGAGGTTGACAAATCTAAGTGGGTGATAGATAGTGCTGCCTCGATGCATATATGCTGAGATCAAGACATGTTTGACACCTTGAATACTAATGGAGAGTTTGGTCACTTCAACTTAGCTAACGGCGAGAAGTTGAAGGTTGAAGGTTCTGGAAGCATAAGGATGATGCTTCATAATAGTACAAGCCATATTCTCCATAATGTGAGGTACGTGCCTTCGAGTAAAGCTAATGTCATCTCGTTGGGTGCATTGACATTAGATGGATATAAGTATTTTGGCACAAATAAGTGGTGCAAGGTGTTTAAGGGAAGACGCTTGATCATGAGAGGACAGAAAAATGAGAAGAATGTTTGCATCTTAGAAGGCAATGTAGTGCAAAGAAGATGCAACAGAGGAGTCAAGGAAAAGAAAGTAAAATTTTTGGAGATTGTCGAAATATTTGGAAATATGAATTAAGGGAGGAATTGTTAGGATGTAATTCATAATTTCCAAATAGTTTGTGAAATTCTAGAGAATTCTAGAACTATGTGGAGATGAGTAGAATTCTTTAGAATAGTGTGGAGTTTTCTAGAGAAGTGTAGAACTCTCTAGAATCCTGTAGAGTTGTGTGGAATCCTCTAGAATATTCTAGAGTTATGTAGAACCTTCCAGAAGCTTATGGAAAAGTATAGAAGGTTATGGAAGAGTGTGAAAGCTTATGGAAGGATGTAGAAGAGTATGGAAGTCCATAGAAGAGTACGGAAGGAGATGGAAGAGAATAGAAGAATGTAGATATTCCTAGAGTGTGTGGAGCATTCTAGAGAATCAATCTCCACCGTAGGATAGAATTGATCTCCACCGTTCATTGAGGAGGTGGAGTAGTATAAATAGGAGTAGGAGGCTTCCTAACTAACCAAGAAACGAAGAGAAGAGAGAAGAGAGGAAGGAGAAGAAGAAGAAGAGAAAAAGGCTTCTCATAAGTAAGGAATAGTGAAGTAGTCCCAATTAGAAAGAGTGGAGTGAGATACTCGTTCCTTTGTAAACTTTTTCTTGTACATTTCAATAAAGACTAGTTGTTTGAGTGAGTCTTTGTGTCTCGAGTGGGGTGAGTGTACAACAGTTTTCTTAACTCGTGATCCTGGTAAAGGTCGAGATGTCGTGTTTCCCAACAGATAATGAGTATAATTTGTGTTTTTGTCTCTAAGATTTTATATTTGAGAAAAACGTATATTGAAAGAAAACATAATATACTTGGTAAAAAAAATACATTTTCCCAATAACAAACTTTTTAAAATTTATTTAATTTTTGCTAAAAGTGTGATTTCGAAAAATCTCTATCCCAAACAAAATAAAACAAAATTTCATGTTAGTCAAATCACGGAATACCCATTATTTTATTCGATGATTGAATTGGATTTTCCTCTCCCCTATGTAATATGAATAACTATATTCAAAGTAGAGTTAAACCACCACGTTGGCTAATTCTGTCGAGACCAAGACAAAAACAAATTAGAATAAGTGTCCTAAGGAGTATCGAGATAGCAAATAGCTTACGTCTTTTACTCTTCAAAGTAAAAATATCCTAAGCAGCGAGGCATGAGCAACCATAAGAACATGAGGTGGTCTCTCCATGGAATGACGGCTCTTGTTACCGGCGGCACCAAAGGACTTGGGTTAGTTCCTCTTCGTTAACCTTTCTTTCGTTCTAAAATAAACCAGTAACCATATATCAATATGAGATTTTGTTTTCAAAAAAAATTTGAGATTAAATCTTATTAATGTAAAAGATATAATTGGTAGAATCACCCCTTGAATAGAGTTCGGTAATACTCAATTTTGAATAACATGAACTCAGCGGCTGAAAAAATTAGCAACCTTAATTTCTACGCCTCAATCTATTCCTTTGGGGCTCAAATGATATTGGATGTCCTGTGATGTGAATCAGATTTATATATCTTTCCTTTCTGTGTGATATAAAGTTATTACATAGTCGCAATTAACAATCTGGTAGTTTGAACAACGAATTTGTTATTAACTCAATAAATATTGTGTTATGTTCGTATAAAGTTTAACAACACATATTTTGAAAATCAAAGACGTGGAATCGCACTATGATCGTGATAGTCGCCATCTGACATAATTACGTAGAGGAGTTTTTGGTGTGTGAAGTGCAAACGTCACTTAACTATTGACTTTTACACGGATTTGTTAAATTTTTATTATTCAGAGCCGAAGTGCCCATTTTGCTCTCTCGACGATGTCATTTTTCATTTTAATCCTGAATTTAAGCAAGTTGAAGTGTTTTGGTCTTTGCAATCTCAGGCACGCCATCGTGGAAGAACTGGCCGAGTTGGGAGCAAGCATATACACTTGTTCAAGAAATGAAGTTGAGCTTAACGATTGTCTGAGCCAGTGGAAGGGAAAAGGTTTCCATGTGACCGGGTCAACGTGCGACGTGTCGAATCCAACCGAAAGAGAGAAACTCATGGAAGCAGTCTCCTCTGCCTTCCATGGAAAACTTAACATCCTTGTACGTTATCAGGTTTTTTTAATATTCGGTGTCCAAAGTCGAATATTATCTGCCTTATTTATTAAGAACAAAATAGTATGTTAATTTGTGATACCCCGTATATGTACTGTGTGAAAGACTTAAGTGATTTGATTGTTACTATCCATACCAACAAGGTGCACCTTCTTTTCGTGCACACATCTTGAAAGAACTCCAAGGTTAAACGCGTTTGGCCGAGAGTAGGGGTGACCTTCTGGGAAGTTTCCCAAGGTGCGTGCGAGTGAGGACAAAGCACGCTGAAAAGACCTGTGTTGGTACAGTGGAGCCAGTCGGTCAAATCACGGGGCGTTACATAATTAATTAGGGCCTAAACAATATTTTTATCTTCAAAATATCATTCATGAGTACAACTTTAGGCTTCTGTTATGGGCTTGGCTTCCCACTTATCAATGAAAAAGTAGTGTGATTTTCCATAAACTTTGTTCAATGTTTTGATTTTCCAAGGGCTTATTAGATCTTTGTTACAGGTGAACAACGTTGGAACAAACTTTGTAAAACCAACTATTGAGTACACACATGAAGACTACTCCTTAATAATGAGCACCAATCTAGAATCCGCTTACCATTTTAGCCAACTTGCACATCCGCTCTTGAAATCTTCAGAGGCTGGAAGCATTATTTTCATGTCTTCAGCTGCGGGTGTAGTTTCATTAAACGTTGGCTCGATTTACGCAGCAAGTAAAGGTATTCTCTTCCCTTGTTGTTATTTTTTTTTTTGGTATGCATGAAGTTTCCATATAAATGAATTTCTAAGCCTTTATATCATTTTCTTTTATATCAATAACGACCAACAATGTATGATTGATTCTTATATCAAAAAACAATGTAAAATTCTTTTAATTGTCTTTCAAAATTCGATAAATGTGCTTCTTCTTTTCTGCAGCGGCAATGGTTCAATTAACCAAGAGTTTGGCTTGTGAATGGGCTAAGGACGGCATAAGAGCAAATTGTGTCGCACCATGGTTCATCAAGACTCCATTAACTGATTTTGTAAGATGATCCTCAATTCAATATAATTAATTTGTAAAATCATATTATATTCAAATTACTTAACTAGTTATGGTTTGTCCATGTATCTGATTCTTTTGATTCATTCTCATCAAATAATTAAAATTGTGGTTAGAATTTTCTTTGAACTGGACTAATCATCATGTCACACATTGATGTGTGTCTAAAACACGCATTAAACACTTAGGATTTTGAGTTTGTTTTGTACTTTTATCTTTAGTTTCGTATTATTTTAGTTATCTTTTGAGTTTTAGGTGACTAATGGACCCCTTGTGCTAATTTATAGGAAAAGAGGCAATTTTGGAAAGGAATTATATTCATAATTTGGAGAAGTCTATCAGACACAAAATTGAAGATATTGGTTTTCTCTTTTCGGCAATATAAAATACGCACGAATCGGAGTCCGGAAGAGGAAGTTATGGCCAAAATACTAAAGACTAATCTGACAGATTTTATTTGGCGGAAATTCGGGACAATATTGGAAATTCCTCCTTTGAATATAATTCCTTTTCAAAATTGTCTCTTTTCCTATAAATTAGCACAAGGGGTCCATTAGTCACCTAAAACTCAAAAGATAACTAAAATAATACGAAACTAAAGATAAAATTACAAAACAAACTCAAAATCATAAGTGTTTAATGCGTGTTTTAGACACACATCACACATATTATTCCCTCATCTTATATGTGTATCTATCTTATGGTCCTTGGTAACAGATTTTCGAAGATGACAAGTTCGTTAAGGCTGTTAAATGCCGAACTCCTATGGAACGTGCAGGAGAAACCAAGGAAGTCTCCGCTTTGGTAGCTTTCCTCTCCTTGCAAGCTGCATCTTATATAACGGGTCAAACTATTTGCGTGGATGGTGGGGCAACCATTAATTGCTTTAGTTATCCATAATTTGTATTCCCATTTTCGGTTTATTTCTAGTATTCAATAACTATATGTAAGGAATAAGAGTTTCAAGGGAAAAAATTCCCTTTTTTGTTACATAAAGTTCTATATTTGAAAATTACCCATGTTTTATATTTCGAATTTTTATTTCGTTGAGGATTTCGATTGAGTATGAATTATACAAGTCAGTTCGTACAGTACCGAAATCTGAACTACACAATATCGATTTTTTTTTCACACAATATCGAATTTTCTTTTCATACGATAATGTCATATGTATTTTCTTATTTTTTTATTTTTTGAGAATAAATTTTTTTAATGTGATATCAGTCTATATAATTTATATATCTTTTGTTATGCGTGATATTAAATTAATACACAATCGCAACTAACAATATAATAATCTAAACGACGAATCTATTATTAGCTCTATAGATATTGTGTTATGTTCGGTTTACAGTTTAACGACACATATTTTGAAAATCAAAGACGTTAGATCGCACTATGATCGTGATAGTGGCCACCTGACATAATTATGTATTGGAGTTTTGGTGTGTGAAGTGAAAACGTGATTGAAACATTGACCACTTTACTTTTTCACGAAATTGTTAAATTTTTTAGTATTCAGAGTTGAAGTGTCCATTTTGCTCTCTCCATATGGTGTCATTTTTTCATTTTAATCCTGAATTTAAGCAAGTGGAAGTGTTTTGGTTTTTGCTATCTCAGGCATGCCATCGTGGAATAACTGGCTGAGATTGGGGGAAGCATATACACTTGTTCAAGATATGAAGCTGAGCTTAATATTTGCCTGAGCCAATGGAAGGACAAAGGTTTCCAAGTAACTGGGTTAACTTGCGACGTGTCGAACCGAGCCGAAAGAGATAAGCTCGTGGAGGCAGTCTCCTCTACCTTCAATGGAAAACTCAACGTCCTTGTAAGTTATGCATCTTACTTTCTTCGTGTTTGTGACAAGTAGATGTATATTAACAACAACTATCAATAATGTATAAAACTATAAAAGAAAGGTACTTAGAAACATTTTAAAAAAAAATGAAAAGAAACTTTTTTTCTGAATATTTAACTTTTTGCTAAACAAATTGATATTGGATTCCGTCAATTTTCTACTACCATTATATCAAATTCCCTTTGCAACATTCAACCTAATCTTGCAAAACCTTAACTATCTACATCCTTTTAAATGTGAAAAAAAGAGGGTCAGACTTGCCGTAAGTATAACATATTGCAGGTATTTTATTAAAAAAATTACTGATTTTGGGAGAATGATTAGCTATTACATCATCGTAGATAGGTGAACAACGTTGGAATGTTCATCCTAAAATCAACTACCGTATATACACAGGAAGACTACTCAATCTTGATGAGAACCAACCTTGAATCAGCTTATTATTTAAGTCAACTCGCACATCTGATGCTAAAATTTTCAAAAACTGGAAGCATCATTTTTCATGTGTTCGACTGCTGGTGTAGTTTTGATGGATGTTGGCTCTATTTATCCGATAAACAAAGGTAATCATCTCAAATTGTTTATTTTCTTATATACATCATTGTGGACAATTCTTTTCAAAATTCTATATTTGGAATAGATTAATATCGGATCTTATTTAAAAGATAACTCTCTCGATAGTGTCTTTTATTCATAAAATTTGAATTGTGGATGATTTCTCTACTTCAAGATTGTATGATTTTTTGCACTTCTATATACTTATAATTTTGTATCTGTGTTGAACTATGATTTCCACTATTTTTTGTAGCTGCAATGGTTCAATTAGCCAAGAGTTTGGCTTGTGAGTGAAGAGGAGGTCAAAATTCAGATCTAACTGTGTAGCTCCGTGGTTTATCAGAACCCCATTGAATGAATTTGTAAGATAATTTTATTTTTGAATAGTAGCTTATCTTTATGTTGGAGTATGCATCTCATAATGTTTATCGGACATGAATTAAACTTCACCTTACGATTAACTTTATATTTTGGGTCTCTAACATGATATTATAAACGATCCAGGCAACCTCTCCTGCACTAGCTCGTGAGGCAAGCAAATTACAGCTCAAGGCTTATCTAATATGAATTAGTTTCTGCCTATCAATCGTCTTGAGAAAAATTATTATCTTATACAAAACTCAACTACTAAGAAAATGGAGAAATTCCAGGCGTCAAGATATACAGTTTAATACTTCTTGAATTATTTTGATTCTACTTATCGGTCTCTACTAAAGGCATCTAACTCGACTCTTCCATGACAAAATAATTCAAGAAGTAGATGACAAAAGGGCAGGACTAGTTCTGCATCTAACTCGACTCTTCAAACTAAACCTCTTGTTGACTGTACAGGAATAATAACTGAATTTAAATTAATCACTGGCATTTCATTTTTTGAAGTTGGCCTTGAAATTAGCATTAATCTATGTGTTACAATTGATGAAACAAAGTGCATGAACAATAAAACTTAAGACAGATAAGTTATACCTCATACAATAAAGCATAGATATCGTATAAGATCTCATGATGACAACATGGGTTTCTATGGTCACTAAATTGACTGCTATATGCCGATAATTTGAAAATCACACGGTTGTAATTTTCAATATTAAAAGGTCCTGGAAGCAAAATCCTTGATACTATATGGTAGTAATTGCATTTTTTTTCTTCTTTAGAGACCAAAACACTCATGACCAAAAAAGACTCGGCTACCGATCGTCAGGTTTAAACCATACCAGCCACCTTTTTTGGCATCAACAAAAACGAAATGTAGAGATGCGCCGGCCTTTCGATTTGTTCAAGAGACTGTCCTAGAAGTCTTTTTAATCAGGAAATAAATATGAGTAAAATTTGGATCAAAAACACCGAATACAAAGATATATATCGTCAAACAATCTACTAGAGCCCTATCAGTTACAGAATAGAAAATTTGCTTATCTTATTTTAGATATCAGCTTCTAGAACCGAAGTTTTTCTATGTAGGTGAGACTGTTAGCTTTTATCAAATAAAATATTCAAGGTGAAATAAGGGAAAAGAGAGTGCAGAATATTTGGTGGAACTAGAGGGAAAATACCATCTATAGCTTTTGATAAATTTCTGTGTTAAATTTCACAAGTCACTACTAATAAAGATTATCATATCTGCATTCTAACAATTTATCTTCAGACCATGTCCAAAATAAATACTTATTTTTCTCATCTATATCAAACTAACCTACTTTTACTTAATTATCTATTCAAAATCAAGTCTCTACTTCAACTAATCATTTATCAATAAATAATTAATTTTTTTTCATCAACAATTCAATTCACTTTAATCTCTTGTTTATTATCTAATATTATTTTTTTAGACATGAATTTTCAAGTAAATATATTTAAATATAATTTTTTAATTCGTAAAAAAAATTATTTTGAAACTAACAGATTATAATTTCATCGATAAATTATATATTAATTAAAAATAATTCAAGATACATAAAAAATCAAAATGATAAATTACAAATGTATAAAATAAAAATTATAAATTACAAATTAACTTCGATTACCAATTGTTTTCCAATTAAAATTGAATATTAATTAGGATTATTTCATTCTATAGTATAAAGAAAATATAGTTTTAGAATGTGTCGTGAAAATATGTAATATTTGAAATTTATTAATAGAGATTTGACAAATATCCTTTTTGCATACTATTTAAGTCTTCTAAAATAACATATAAATTCTAATTTTTGTAACACAAACCTTGTCATTAAAAAATCTATTTGAATAAATAGTATTACGTCAATTGTACAAAATAGAATAAAGAAACAAAAAACAAAACCTCCTTCCATAGGCATCCTCGCCCAAATGTTTTTTTTTTCTTTCTGACGCGGATTTCCACGCGTCATCCTTGGGATGCCCGCAAAACGCGGGTAGACGTGAGTCGTCTTTTTATGTACACGATTTGCAAAGACGTGAATCATGAGTGGGGACCACCTATTCTGAATCCTGCCAAAACTTGTTACCAACCTAACCTTCTCATTATTCTATTTCCCATCTCAATTAAATGACCTGGCATGTGCTCCCCTTGTGTCACTTTCCACGCCAGCAAGGGAAAGTGGTACAATTTAACAGAGACACTGACATTAGAGACTTTGTCGCATCACTTTGGGAAGCCCAGCTTTAGTGTGGGACGACTGGTCGTTCCTGATGAGTACCATTTAACAGAGACACTGCCATCTTATTTTTTTTTTTTAGGAAACTGCCCAACCCTCCCAGATGGGTAGGTAGGAAGGTACTCAGAGGGAGGCACCTTTAAGGGAGTGGGCCAATTGACCCCACTTAAATGTTAATTTTTTTTATAATTAAATTTATTTTTTAATGTATGTACCCGTTAAACATTGACCCACTAATTTTTTAGACCCATAACAAACAACTTTTATCGTTTAAAAAAAATGGAAACAAATTTGATTCTTAAGACCCATGTTAATGCTACTATTAGACCAATTACCTATATTACTATTAGGGTTAAAAGAATTAATACAGTAATTCACTCTTTTTTTAGGGTTCTTGTGAACAGTATAATCTATTGCCTAAGTAGTGTCTGGTCCCAAAATTATATTACACACCTTCATGATTTAAATCACGGATTCACCGTAAGAATACAATTTTTTTTATTAATTGCGTTCTACCGTATTAATTTAGTATGTAACTGCATTCTTTTATTCCACTGTCCACTCCATTATTAAACATTATTTGTTTGTTTAGTTCTTTTATTAATTGCGTTCTACCATATCTATTGTTTGTTTAAGATCATTAATTTTTATATGTCCGTGTTTGTTTAGTTGAATCTATTGTTTGCGTTATTATTAATCTATTTGATTTTATAATTTTGGTCAGTTATGGATAAGTATGTAACAAGAGGAAAAAGGTCTATTGATGAAGTTAATATTTCTATAAGCGCATAAAGGACTTTCAAGCAAACTTATGTGGATATTGATTTGGAAAATCTTCCTTCGGATCCTGGTTTGAGACCAAGAATTTCATCATATGATCCTGATGTCTGCGATAAAGTAAGAAGAAATTATCTATTATCTGGACCTTATTAACCTGTAGGACATAATTTTCAGAAAAATAAATTTAGAAATGTGACACATTCTTTTAATCTTGCTTGGTATGATGATCATAAATATTGGTTGGAATATAGCATAAACAAAGAAGTTGTATTTTGTCTTTGTTACTATTTATTTAAGTCTGAAAATGACAAGCATGGAGGTGGAGACTCTTTTGTTATGGAATGATTTAATTCTTGGAATAAACCACAAAGGTTTACTACTCATGTAGTAAAACTTAATAGTAGTCATTCTCAATCCGTGATGAAATGTCATGCTTTGATGTATCAGAAACAATATTTGAGCACCTATTTTAGTAGGTATTCTGATTTGGAAAAAAACAGTATCGAACACGCTTATGTGCTTCTGTGGACTATGTTCGTTTTCTGTTGCGTTAAGGGCTTCCTTTTCGTGGCCATGATGAGTCTGAAAAGTCGTTGAATAGAGGTAACTTTCTTGAACTTCTGAATTTTTTGACTGATCATAACGAAGATATTAAAAAGGTTATCAGTAAAATGCTCCGGATAATCTGAAGATGACATCTCATGATATACAGCATGACATCATTAGTGCATGTGCAGTTGAAACTGCTAATGCTATTATTGCTGGTTTGGAAGATGGTTTATTTACTGTCTTAGTTGATGAATCTCGAGATGTTTCAGTCAAAGAGCAGATGATTATTGTGATAAGATATGTCAATAAAAAAGGTTGTATAATTGAGCGATTTTTGGATATCGTTCATGTTTTTGATACAACAGCTCTTTCACTCAAGAAAGGAATTGAGCTAACATTTATGAAGTATGGATTAAGTTTGTCCAGATTGCGTGGACAAGGATATGATGGAGCAAGTAATATGAGAGAGCCTTTTCTGCCATGAATATTTTGAAGAATCGTCTTCACAACAAGATGGGAGATCAATTGTTAGGTGATTGTTTAATTACATATATTGAGAAAGACGTATTTGATTGTATTGACAATATCATCGAACGATTTCAACACATGAGTAATCGTAGAGGACAATTATAAATGTTGTAATTACATTTTAAATATTTTTTTAAATAATATTGACCCCACTCCTAAATATTTCTGGCTCTGCCCCTGAAGGTACTCTGTCTCTATTTGTCTAATTTGGGTTCTATTTTCTTGACAACAACTTGTTGCCTAGTCGTCCTTGGCTAGAGATATTCATATAATGGTCTGTGAAAAAATAAAATAAATTAGTATTATTCATTAGTATAACTCCTGCTAGCCATCATTGTTCCCTCCTGTCGATAGAAAACATAGTATTATTATTCAGAAAATTCGTATGTTACATTGGCTTAACGTGTCATTCAGTGATTAAATTAGCATTTGCCTCTCCCGTGTATTCGGTGGAGAACCAACAATCCCCCAGACATCAATTAAGTGACAAATGTTCTCAACAATAAAAATTATGTGACAATAATATTGTTCCAACTTAATGAAGAAAATTTGAGTTAAAATTTCCCAATATGGGTAGGAGAATTTTGACACTACAAATGTCGTGCTACCCAATTCAAACCGGTGTAAATCGGCTGAAAAGGTATCGAATACTATTTCATTTACTCCAAATAAACCCAAAAATGTCCCGTCAAAAAACTTTTTCCAAAGTATACTTACCCTATAGAAAGATCAAAACAGAAATTCTAGAAAGCAAACGTGTTTAAGGTGCTATCGAGATTGCGAATAGTTATTTTCACAAGCAAGGGAAATACTAATTATTAGAATTATGGTTAAATTGAAACCATGTTTCTAATAATTCTGATGTTGTCCTTGGCCCACTCACAAGCCAAACTCTGGGCTAACTGAACCATTGCACCAACAAAAATAGTGGGAAACAAACATTCAGCACGAATACAGAATTCCAGTATGTAGAAGTGCAAAAAATTCATAATGTGATACCCCGTATATGTATTGTATGAAATGTTTAAGTGATTTAATTGTTACTATCCATACCAACAAGGTGCACCTTCTTTTCGAGCACACATCCTGAAAGAACTTAAAGGTTAAATGTGTTTGGCCGAAAGTAGGATCAGGATGGGTGACAACCTGGGAAATTTTTCGGGATGCGTGCGAGTGAGGACAAAGCATGCTGAAAAAACTTGTATTGGTACAGTGGAGTCAGTCGGTCAAATCACGGGACGTTACACATAAGTAGAGAAATTGACAATTCAATTTTTATGAATATAAAAAACATTATTGAAAAAGTTACTTTCTAAATAAAATCCAACGTTACACATAAGTATAGAAATTTTGAAAAAAAATTGTTCACAGTGATGTATATCAGAAAATAAACAATATGAGATGATTACGTTTGGTTATTGGATAAACGGAACCAACATCCAGCGAAACTACACCGGTAGCCGAAGACATGAAAATGATGCTTCTAGCTCTTGAAGATTTAGCATCGAATGTGCTAGTTAACTTAAATGGTACACTGATTCTAGGTTGGTGCTCATCCGGATTGAGTAGCCTTCCTGTGTATACTCGGTAGTTGACTTTAGGATGACATTCCAACGAAATTCACCTATTTACGAATAACGCAATAGCTAATCAATCTCACAAAATCATTAATTTTTTAATAAAATACCTACAATATTTTATACTTGACCCTCTTTTTCATATTTACAAGGATGTAGATAGTTGAGGTTTTGCAAGATTAGCTCGAATGTTGCGAAGGGAATTTGACATGATGGTTGTAGAAAATTGACGGAATCCCATTTCAATGTGGATAGCAAAAAGTTACCAATTCAGAAAAAAAGTTTCTCTTTATTTGTTCTAAATGGTTCTAAGTAACTTTCTTTTTATAGTTTTATATATTATTGATATTTGTATAGTTTTATATATTATTGATATTTGGAGTTAACATTCATCTAATTTTAACAAACACAGAGAGAAAAAATACTATTACGAAACTGTTATAGCCAGGCACGGTTAAGTCCGATCACTAACCAGGGTTATTGGCGAAGAGCAATCCGCCTTCATTTCGGGCCAGACCGTCAGATCACCGAAAGTGCTCTCATCACTAACGAGTTGATTAACATTATTATTAAAGCCCATAATGAGGAGGTCGTCTTGATAAAATTGGACTTCGCAAAGGGTTTTTGATTGTGTAAATTGGCAGTATCTTGATGAAGTGCATGCAAATGGCAATGTGATTTGGTGTGCGACGGAGAAGTTGGGTCGATTCGTCAATCTCTAATGCTTCAGGTTCTGTTCTCGTGAGTAGTTTGATTTCTCTTAAACAAGTTGTTTTAACCTTTGGTTTGATCTCCGGATTGCAAATTAATTTGGACAAAACCTCTATGATCGGTGTCATTGTCCCTGGTTCTTGGTTAGCTCCGGGGATGTCAAAATTAAATTATCAATTTTATGTATTCAAGTTGTTGAAGAAAAATTTGAATAATACGAATTGAAATAAAATTTTATTTTTATATGAATCAGTTTGAATCTAAATTGAATACAATCTGATTGAATTCATGGTAAGTCTGAAGTGTATATATTAAAATTTTGTAATAATTCCAAATCGGTAGCTTAATTATCTTAATTCATGATATCTAAGTTATAATATTTCTCTGCCAAATTCAAAGTCTTAAACAAAGAATTATATAAGTTATAATATCAATCCATGATATGCAAGTTATAATCTTATCTCAAAAAGTAATTAACTTAATAGTACAAAGTATTGTCAATTATGAAAAAATCGATAATTCAAGTTCTTAACAACTATAAATTTGGTGTAAATTTTAGCTTAAAAAATCTAAAAAGACAGAGTCTTACACATACGAAGATTCTCCAATTCTCTTAGATTCTCTC
Source organism: Hypericum perforatum (assembly GCA_012979155.1). Classification (NCBI taxonomy): domain Eukaryota; kingdom Viridiplantae; phylum Streptophyta; class Magnoliopsida; order Malpighiales; family Hypericaceae; genus Hypericum; species Hypericum perforatum. The sequence continues at coordinate 24,687 of SOPF01024933.1, read as the reverse complement.
AGATTGCACTAAAGTAAACTATAATCCCTTCTCCAATTTTTGACGTGATTAAAGTTAGGAGTCCATTCCACTTTTCTCATTTTAGAGCAAGTGTTTTTTAGTGGATTTGAGTGCTCTAAACAAAAAATTATGTTTTGTTTCCTCTATGAGCAAATACTTAGGAGAACTGCAAATAATAATAGATTACAAATTTGAATCTCTACTTTTTTAATATAAATTACAAACCAATAATCATGTTAATCAAATTACAAATTCTGGCCTTTCGTCCATTCCTAATAAAGTTTCACAACTTTTACTCTAACAAAAGATGTTGACAACCTGAATGCCCTAAGTTGATAATTAGGTTTGGTTCCATCAGATAGATATTTTCTTCCAAATCCCACCGAACGAGAGTGGGGTCCACTTGAGGATTCCTAGGTTGATTTCTTTCAGTTAGGAGGGTCACGTGGCGATACACTTATTACTTCTCAGTCCCCTTCGTGGCATCCGATAATTGATTGTCTCTCTTGTAATGTAAATTTGTAGTTGCAAATAATTAGATCAAATAGTCGACATACTATTAGAATTTTTAATAGAACTCCTCTAACAAACATGAATATTTGTTCTGTTTCAACCGTCACAATTGGGATATTTTATAGGTAAATTATAATTGAATTAATAAAACATAAATTTCTAATTTAGATAAGAAATGGCATTGTGATGAGAGATTAATTTAAAAATGGTAAACCAAAACAGAGATCAGAGAGCTGCAATTGAGGAGGGCGTCAAAGTGTTGACATGCAGGCCCCACAAATTAACAGCGCCCCACTAGTTAAACTGATACGTATGGACTTCTGATTGGGTAAACATTTCCACGTGGAATACAAGTTTTTAGTTGTTTCGTTTTCGGAGGAAAAAGAGGCGCTGCTAATTGATCATCTTACATTTTCCAATTTAATTATGGGACAACTAAAATTACATTTTTTTCATCTTCATGTTGTAACAATTGTAAAATGATGATTTCGTATTTTTTTTATTGTTAATCTTCTCAGTAACTCCCATTTTATTTTATTGCACGTTGCGGGCTTGTGAAGAAAGAAAAGATGGGGAAGTAGGCATCGGCGGTGGTGGGTCATGATTGGGCCACGGCAGTCAGAACAAAGAGTTGAAGGGAAACACGTGTTAGGATCCAACGGCTGAGAAGTGTTGGGTTTCGGCGGGAGACCAATACAACGTCACGGCACGGTTGTAGTAAAACGTCTTTGATGGTGACGCCTGGCCTTCCCTTGACAGTATAGGCAGACAGGTGTCGTATCATCACTAATTTTGTGCTTTTTGAAAAACTCCGGACCTTCTCAAGGTGTTTTTACAATTCGGACATTTAAAGAGCAATTATTCTAATAATATAAATAAATAAACTGTTAAGTTAATAATGACCATGTTCATTCACGGCAAATAAGTGATCTATGAAGAAAATAACATCAGTAATTAGGTTTCTTTAATTCTTACTGTTTTAGTTACGTACTTAGAAGGACGATATCACCCTCACTGCATTATTCCCACTCAACTACCACCACCACTCCATAAATGTCATTTTCGCCTATTATTTTTTTATTGGGTAAATTACCCGCTCGTCCCTCTCTTTTGCTTAAATTACTATTTTCATCCATACTGTTTAAAAATGATGATTTCGTCCTCCAGATTTGATTTAATAGCACTCTAAGGTCCCTGGTGCCGGAATCGGAAAATTTCTCCGGCAAAATTAGAGTTAAGATTACGAAAATACTCTTTTCCTTTGAAAAGTTAAAAAATAAATTGAAACATAATTGTAATTCGTATTGAGCTGAAATTTTTCATGAAGCATCCTAACAATACACATGATTTAAGCAAAATATTTCAGAAAATTTGTCTAATTGAGCTGAAACTTGTCCCATGTGTTCTTAAGAATATCTAGTGAATTTAGAACCTAAAATTTGTTCTATGTGTCCTTAAGCATCTTTACTAAATACTCCATTTTTAGTAAAAAAAATAAATTAAAACTTTATTTTTTGGTATCCCCAGACTTTTTCAAAATTGGCTAGTGAGAATCCAGACTTTTTGATTCCTAAATTCATTAAAGATTCTTAAAGACACATGGGACAAGTTTCAGCATAATTAGACAAATTTTCTATTTTATATGATTTTACAAAATTTTAGCATGTTGAAAAATAAAACAAATACTTTTGTGCCTCCAAAATTTCTGAAATATTTTACGTAAATCATGTGTATTTTTAGGATACTTCATGCAAAATTTCAGCTCAATACGAATTACGATTGTGTTTCAATTTGTTTTTTTACTTTTCAAAGGAAAAGGATATTTTCGTAATCTTAAGTCCAATTTTGCCGAAGAAATTTTCCGATTCCGGAATCAGGGACCTTAGAGTGCTATTAAATCAAATCTGGAGGATGAAATTATTATTTTTGAAACTTAGGGATAAAAATAGTAATTTAAGCAATGAGAGGGACGGGAGGGAATTTACCCTTTTTTATTTTGTAAAAATTTAGATATCTATGAGAACGGAGTGAGACTTAATAAATAATTTTGTATTATGGTACATAATTTGGGTAAACGGTGCTTACATTTTTTTCATATGATATTGACATTTTTTAAGTGATATCGACATTTCTTTTATTCAATATTAATATTTCTGCCATGAAATATCGAGATGTGTACCTTTATTTTTATTTTTGAAATTTTCATTTTGACAATATTGGCATTTTTCATGTAATATTTATAGGTGTGAGCTTTCTTAATTTTGTTCCTATAATTTTTGTATTTTTTATATATATAAAAACTCATCATGTATACGGTTTAAGGATTTTTTTTCATTTTTTATTCCATGATTGTTAGATTTTTATCAAAAAGCTCATTCCATAAAATTATAAAAATATAATTCCGTATCCAATCCATCCTCAGTAATTATAGTTAACTTTTCGTGTATTGGAAACTAGTGTGAATAACTAGACATCGGATAACAATTAATTTGTATTGGTTTATTAGATCAGTCTATCTTTTCATTAACTCTTTTCTAAATTACAAAGACGATATTCTTATTTATAAACTATCCTAATTATATTCGTACCAACATAGTTTGACAAAAAAAAATTGATACGACCCCAAAATACATGAATCATCAAAAGTAATCATTCAATAGATATCAGACTACTGCATTGAGCTAGCAGAATAATAATTTTGAGATCGTTTGAAAATAGATTAGTAATCTACAAAAATTAGTTGACTGTCAAAAATTAAATTGTTATTATTTTGTGCAGTAACTAATTAAAAAATAAAGATTATATTTTAAAAAATAAACATGAGTTAATTTTCAATTAATTTTTTTGTTAATTTTTATATTTTTAGTAAAATATTATAAAAAATAATTTGAATTAGCTCATAATATCATTTCATACTATCAAGTCTTCATAAATAAATCAAAATATTAAGATAATGAGTTGATTAAATTTTCACACATAAATTTATTCTTCGTTCTTGTACGAAATAATATGTGATTTTCAACGCGACCGAAAAAAATAAACTCATCGTCTCTGCACAAATTTATTTTTTTACTAAGATGAAAATCATTAACAACAAGAATGACACTGATCAACCTATTCTAATATCGTAATAAATTTTTCATGTCGAGCTCAAAAAAGAATAAAGCGATAAATTAATAAAAATTTTCACTTATCAAGTAGACTTGATTTAGACTACCTTATAGTAAACAATGTGAGATTTTTAAAAAATATCAAAAATTTTGTGAAATGATGTTATAAAATTATTTTCCCCAACATTTAAAAACCTCTTGACCCCTCGGCCGCGTGTTTCATTTCGATTCCCCTAAAAAATAAAACAAAACACAAAAACATGGGTCCCTTTTAAGATCCTACTCCTAGCAAGATAATTATTCTTCCTCTTACTTCAGTAATACTTAAAACTCTTTTTACTTGCTTTAGTTGAGGTGTTAATGGCGGAGATCTGCTGCGGGACGGTGAGCAAGTCCGACGAATCCTCGCCGGTCACTGAGCCGGCGAAGAACGTCTCTGCTCGGGCGGCGAGGCGGCGAAGAATGGAGATCCGGCAATACAAGTTTGTGGACCCGCCGGTTCCCGGCTGTTGTTGCGGTTGTACTGGTGCTATCCCGGCGAGTAGGGCATCTTTATTGCCCAAGAGGAAGAAAGTCGAGTTCTTCCCGCCGGGTAAGGACTGCACCGACGGGTCGTCGGGGCCGGTGAAGGAGAACCCGGAAGCCGAGGAGGATGTTATCGGGTCGTCTAACGGGCTGCTGAGCCCGCCGGAGGCCGCCAGGCTGAATACCTTGGTGGAGATCCAACCAAGGTACGGCATCGCTTCGTTGTGCGGAAGGCGGAGGGACATGGAGGACGCCGTCTCGGTCCGTCCTTGTTTCCTCCAGGACGGCCGCGACGGCGCCGTCTCGGAGTTGCACTATTTCGGCGTGTACGATGGCCATGGCTGCTCCCATGTACGACACGTTATTATTCGAATATAGGTTAATATATTTTCGACGACTAAAAACATGGAACGTTCTAAAGTTGGTATAGATGACACTTGATCAATACTCTCTTAATAAGATCTTGAAAAAAATATACTATAGGTTCACCAAAATAATTTGTTTTGTGCAACACCGACACGTGTCGCGAGTTGAACGATTAATATTTTTTTGCAATATGTAGATGATATTTTTGGGGAGTGGTATTTGGAGTTGGATCTTGAATTTGTTCACGTGTTACATTGAAAGGTGGCGACGAGGTGTAGGGAGAGGCTGCACGAGATAGTGAAGGAGGAACTCGACGGCTGCTCCGCCTTGCAGTCATCGTCGTCGAACCCAGCGGTGGGTCCGACCGAGTGGGAAGAGGCGATGGGGAGGAGCTTCCGGAGGATGGACAACGAGGTCGTTGCGTGGAAAGAGGGTGTGGTACGTGCCAACTGCAAGTGCGGGCTTCAGACTCCGGAATGCGACGCCGTGGGATCCACGGCCGTCGTCGCCGTGGTGACGCCCAGCCATATTGTGGTGGCGAATTGCGGTGACTCTAGGGCCGTGTTGTGCCGTGGCGGCAAGGCCATCCCCCTCTCCTCCGATCACAAGGTCCGTTTACTATTATTTCATTTATTCTCCTCCTTTTTTTGCCAAAAGCTTTGTTTTTTAAAAATTGAAAATTAAAATCGTGTCTTTATCAAAAGCTTTGTTCGGCGTATAAGTTTAACTGATGACTAAAAGTTTTCGTTGATCTCTTTTCAGCCGGACCGCCCAGACGAGCTGAGCCGGATCGAAGAAGCCGGCGGACGTGTCATCTACTGGGATGGTCCACGTGTCCTCGGAGTCCTAGCCATGTCAAGAGCTATAGGTACACAACTTATAAACAAGTTTTACCAAACTCGCAATTAGCATTTGAGGATTGTGATTGTAGGAGTGCAACACTCGGAATGCTCTTAAGGTGGTCCATTCGAGAATGTCTAATTATTGTCGGGTTCACGTTTCAGGCGACAACTACCTGAAGCCGTACGTGAGCTGTGAGCCGGAGGTGACGGTGGTGGAGAGGAGCTCGGACGACGAGTGTCTGATCCTCGCGAGCGATGGGCTGTGGGACGTCGTGTCGAACGACACCGCTTGCGGCGTAGCAAAGATGTGCCTGAAGGGGAAGGCGAAGAGGTTGTTGGCGCCGTTGTCGGAGAATGGAGGTGGTCAGAAGGAGGAGGTGGCGGTAGACAAGGCGTGTTGGGACGCGTCAATGTTGCTGACAAAGTTGGCTCTTGCTAGGCACAGTAGGGACAACGTAAGCGTTGTCGTGGTTGATCTTAGTGCCGACACCTAACTTGTGGCCGCGTTTTGCCTTTTTCTGGGTTTCTACGTGTCGCATTCTACACTCTCTCTCTCTCTCAATTTTGTTCTTTTTTCCGTTTTCCAGCTTTTTTTTTCCTTTATGGAAAGCAGTTCTACGATGTTTTTTTTTTCTTCTGGGAAGCAGAGGTTTTTTTTTTATGTTTTAAGGAAAATGAATGTGATGGATTGTACATGAAATTCTTTTTTTGCAAATTTAATGTAATTTTTTTAAAAAAAAATTAAAAACTATAAAATTACAGTGAAAAAAATCTCATACAGTTCATGAAGAAAATATCGATGGTGCAAGAATAAAAATTATAAAAAGATAAATGTCATTAATTTTTTTACAAAATAAAATAAAAAATATTCGCATGAAACAAATGTCGATATTGAAAAAATACAAATATGTATGTCAATGAGAATATCGGTGTTGCTGAAAAAAATGTCGGTATTGTTTGAAAAACAAAAATATTTACTCAAAAAAATATTATCACAATTTACCAAAATTTCGTACGGTACAAATTTTCAAATAAAAATAGATCATGCATTTTTGTTTATATTATCTCATATATCCTGATATATATATAATAATTCAGCTAGTTCAAATATGAGTCGTGATGCGTAAAACTTAAACTTTTGAAAAGTTTGGTAAAATATTTGAAATAAGGATGTAAGACTAATGTATCAAGATTCTAGCTCAGGAATATCTCGGTTATTTTGAATACGTGGGGACAAATCAATAGGTTGGGACCATACGGGTGGGGTTTTGGAGAGGAAAGGAAGGATGACACGAGGCATTCCGGAAATGGGTGGGTAAATTCATAACGAAATTAGGATTCCATTATTCTTTGCATCCTATGCTTTTTTAGTTAAAAGGTAGATACATGTTTGGTGGGGGTGACCGAAATAGCGACACGAAGCTCCCAAGTTGGTAAAAGTTGTTTCCAACATTCGAGTAACAAATTAATTAATGGAAAATTATGTTTTAATCTTTAATCTTTGGAAAATTAGTGGCGGTTCGGATCCCCAGGCCCTTTGTGTTCCCGGGAAATTAATTATCTTCGTTTGGTGAATTGGATTTCTGGGTTGATCCATAATTGGGAGAAAGAAGAAGAAGAAGGGATGTAATTGGTCTGGGAATTCGGTTGAGGTATTAGTGACTCACTGGGAATTGATTTGGTTGATGTTGGTTGCTCATTCTGGAATTAGTGACTTAATATGTGTAATTAGTGGATCACTGGACGCCTCTTGAGTTGGTTTCAATTGGAATGATATCTAATGGAGTTCTTGGACTTCAGAATCTAATTAGTTTTTATTCTTACTAAGAATGTTTGGGTTGAAGATGATTAGAGAGAAGATAAAAGCAGGAAGAAGTTTCTGAGCTTGCAATTAACTCAACTTTAATTTTTAATTCGAATTCGAATTATAAAAATTATGGTTTTTGAATTTTAGTAATCACTTTTTTAAAATTTTATTAAGAAAATTTAAATTTGAGTTTGAATTTGAATTTGATTTTGATTACAGATGAGAAAGAGAAGAGGAAGGTGGGAGGAAGGAGCCAAAGGAGGAAGAATAAGAGAATATTTTATTTTTTATGTAGAAGAGAACATTTTGTTATTTTTATGTGGGCGTTCTTAGAAATATGGAGTATTCTATCAAAAGTTAATAAAGACCGAAATGTATAATTAAAGCAAAACATAGGAATATGGTTGTGAGTTTGCAAATCTAGAAGAACCGCAGAATCCAAAGTACATAAAAGATAAAAACATAATTTTTCATTAATTAATCATATGACCACCAATTATAAACGGGGTGGAGTTTTAAATATCAAGTATTAAAATAAATTTTGCTAAATATTTATTAAAAAAAACTTTATGTTTTGAAAATTTTATTTCTTCAAATTTTGGTTAGTGAACTTATTAGATGTCCACATAACACGTTTTATTAACCAAAAACCTGTGATATGCCAGCCACTTGGTGGATACGCTTTTTTTTTCTTCTCTAGGGATGGATAGAAAAAAATTTATAATCTGGTGAGTACCGAAGGTTTTCTTAACTTCACTTTCTTGAGTTTTTTAATTTTTATCAGTGTAATAGAATTAATTAGTTTCTTGTGTGTGACGAAACTTTCCCTATTAATCCTTCTTTATTTCGAGCCAGTATGACCACTAATCTCTAGTTTTAACAGCTTACCAACTAGAACGATCTCTGCGGTTGGCACTTGATACGGACCCACGTTATCTTTTTCGATCAGACAGCTCGTTGCTCCATCACATTTTCACCAATTTGCTTTGAGGTTGCAAAGCTTCAGTGCTCCAAGCAGAACCACTACCATCTCTAACGAGACTCGTGATCTATTTTGTACACACGATATTGTGTCATGACACAGCAACAAAATTTTAGCTGATAATTTTCGTTTCAGGAGCGCGATTAGATTATCACATTGCCGATTGTAATGAACATATTGATAAATTGAAAACCACCAACGAGTCGTATGATCTTTCTGGCTAACATATCTTAAGCCAAATCTAGGATGTGCAAATAATCATGGTCAGTGAAAGCATCTGGTATGAACAAGAGGACTGACTACTTGAAAGAAAAGCAACGAGAGGAGAGAGTAAAGAGCATCCAAAATGGACTTCTGTGGAGGGAACAAATCCACTGAACCACATTGACAATGACATCAACTAGTAAAAAAAGGATGGATGATTTGCACAGAAGATCGGCAAAACAGGCGAATCAACTTCCTGCAGGCACCGGTAAGGGAAGCTCGGTTAACTCATGTCAATTTATATAAAGAATGTCCAGGAGGATCACATTTGCTTCCTGTCATCTTCGGCGTGGGTCTTCAGTGCCTTCAGTTTTCTGTAACCCGTATCAGTTCCAAATATCCTGCAGATGTATCAAACAAACATCGCATCATGGTTGACCTGAAATAAACATTCATGTTCTACAATTCGGTCTCCCTAGAAGGATATATCCTCATCCCGTTGATCATGTTTGATTAAACCTGTGATTGCACAGGATGAGGCGGGAATGTGATGGATTCTCAAATCAGAATCCTCCGCTGCAAGTCAGATCTAATGAGGGACACAGAAAGTTTACAACATTCCATCACAGTCCTAAGGACGTCAACAAGCCCCGTTCACTGGTTAATATTAACAGGACTACTTGTGAATTCCGACCACAACTTATAGAAAAGGCTGCGCAGCCTCTGATAGGTAACATAAATCTAGCTAAATGAGAACAGGGAAATAAATATGATAGACAGCAAGCAACAAACTCACCAGTCCATGTAGACAAATGTAGATGAGTAGTTTCCCGACTTGGTATATAGCAAACGGTGATGGTAGTCATGGAAATCGGCACTGCCAAATTCATGAAATAAAGTTGAGAAACAGCAATAAGAATGAAGCTATGACACACCACGTACTACTAGATTGAAACAGGACACGAAAAAGAACTCACCCCCCATATATGGGAATAAAATTGGAGAGGCTCCATGGGAAATGGTAACCACAATGAGCTTCCACAGTCTCCAAGACTCTTACTACCATCCACAACCATAAAGTCAGCAGATGGGGCCCAGTGATAGCAGGCCCCACGATGGTAGCAAAGCCAAGGAATAGTATCTCGGCAGGGTGAGCATATTCCGATGTCAATCCAAATGGTGTGGCATATCTATAGACATGAATGACAAAAAACCAATTAGTTGCTTTGGTCTTGTCATGCACTTAAATCATAAACAACTAAGCGCTAAGTCGAGACTATTCTCACTTACTCGTGATGGACACTGTGCACATGTTTGTACAGCCACTTCGTATGCAGAACCCTATGTCCCCAGTAGAACACAAAGTCTTCAAGGATGAAGTAGAATATGATCTGTGACAATATTACTTTCCTGCAGAACCGAACAGAATTTCCGTTGAATATACGTCACATAGTACAAAATCAAAGGCAGAAATCAGCAATCAGAAGCTAAAAAAAGCATCAACGGGAGTTGGATTTACTAAGGAGGTCTTGGGTTCAAGCCTCACGAATGTAAAAAAAACCATAGCAAGAGCCACCCCCTATAGTAGGGCCAGATAGTGCTCGACTCTGAATACCAAAGCTTACACCAAATAACGCTATAAAAAGCTGAAGGAAGTGCAATAAAGAAACCATAATACTCAGCCTGTGCACCCAAGGCAACAGAATATCCGACTCCAGAAAGCTATAGTGCATAAAGAGCCTGAAAGTACCAGGACGGCAATGGAAGACTGCTCTGCATGCCCATGGATTTGAAGACTGGATACGAAAGTAGCATAACGGGCAAATTGACACCAAAGTGATACAGCAGTAGACGAGTAATGCACTTCTCCTGAGCTGCTGGAGTGTTGTTTTTGGTCTGCACAGAACTGGCAAAATCAGTGACAGCAACATGTTTGAACTTGCAACCAGAGATATTAATGGACTAGATTTAGTGTCATCGATAGCTCTGCCTAGAGCAAACAAGATCAGGTCAGGGAAAGGACGGATATCTTTAACATTTACACTCTTTTTCATTAGAAGGGGCAGATGAAGAACTTCATTAATAAAGAAGACAGCGAAAAGAGCCAATCTAGAATCCAAACCTGAATCTTGTACTTGCTCAGCCATCCTGCCCTCTCGAGATAAATGAAAGGGAGCCCAGATAAAAAGAAGACACTCTCATGGAGAAAGAAACTTCCTAAGCAAGCAAGCTGGAAGTCGCTGAAATGCGTAATCAAGTACTGCATCCAGAGCACATCAAACACCGAAAAGACATAATTGTAAGCAAAACACAAAATATCATAAGATCACTGAACACAATGGACGATCAAATAGACGAACTGCTGCAACCATGACAGCCAAAAATCCAAACAAAATCCCAGAGCCAAGCCTTACATAGAATCTAGCAGGATAAAGAAACTGAACAATGTCCCATCAGTTACTTTGAGGCTCAAATATTCGTAACACGAGACAACCATTGGATCTAAGGCCACCCGCTGACCCAATGCCATCATCAAACTCAAGAACTTTTCTTGGATGAAATGAAAATCTGATTCATTGAATAGGAGAAAGGTTTCCCATTCCAAAAACTCGAGATAATCTCAATCCCATCTACCGCAAATTACAAAATCTCGAAACCAAACAAGGAAAAGATTATCACAACAACATCCTACAAAAGCAATGTTTCATGAATTGAACATGAACCTAACACAAAACACGCGTTCTTTGTTCTTCACTTCCATCTGATTTCGAGATGAACTCCTTCACTCTCATAAATAACCACAAACACCACATTTCAATCTAATCTGTCGAAAGCTCTTAAACCCTTCAAGGACACACAAATACTTGGACTCCAAACGTAAAAAATACAATAAAAAAGTGCAGGTAAAGATCTCAAGGCAGGAACTTTAAGACCCCAACAAGGAAAAATCATTACAAGGATCAAAACCCAGATAGAACATTCAAAGGGAGGGATAGAAAGGTACCAGCCAACCAGATTCGATAATGAAAGCCATCGAAAGGTTGGAGCTTTAAGGCGAAATTGTAAAAATTATGTTTAAATAAACTTGTAAGAAGGGGAAATTGGGAAAGAGGGAATGAAGCGACAGCGAGAGCTGGGTTTGGAGTTAAGGTGGTAACTGGTGGCAGACGAGTTTCTGAAAGCCAAGATGCCAGGGAGGCGACAAGTCTTTTGTTCCGGTGGTAAGAAATCCAAATTTATGGGTTTTAGATTCGAATATTGTAAATATAAAAATAATTATGAAAATTTTTTTTCCCCTTGTCTTCTAGTTTTAATTCAAAATGTTAAAAAAATTAATTAACTCTTAAGTATTTTGAATTTTAATAATATTCCAATCAGAATATAAATTACACCTAATTGTGAAACAGGGAAGAACGAAAAGGACCACGTACACGGGATTGAAAGCGACAGTCTGTCCCAGGAGGGAATCTATTTGTTTTATCCTTTTCGGGTTCCTTTCGTTCTCTCTGTATTACTGTTTCCCACTCCGCCTTTTTCCTTAAATAAAATATTTTAACCCATTAATCACAAAATTGAATAGTTTAGAGTTGAAAAGGTCTACAAAATTTCTAAGATAAAATAGTACAATAGAGTAATCAACACACTAAATTTACATAGATTTTGACTTTGTCGAGATGTCTTGAGAATTTTAAGAGCAATAATAATTTTCATGACTAATTTATTGTGATATTATTTTTTTTATTTTCAACACAAAAATTTAAGAAAAAATTAGGCTAAAGTCCCTGTACTATGGTGATTCAATCATTTTGGTCCATATTGTTCTAAAACTACTCTTTGATTCCCTACTATTCAAAATAACCGAGCTTTTTAGTCCCTAAAAATCAACATAAACTTTTTTATGACCATTATACCCTTCGTTTGAAAAATTAGTTCAAACCAAAACCCAAAATTAAACCAAACCCAGACTTTTCGATCAAATCTGAGCCGTCTGGTTCCCGTACTCCGACCACCATCAAACCCAATTCCGGCCACCATCAAACACAAGCCGCCTTCTTTCTTCTACGACTCGTCCTCCACCCCGACCCAGCCCTCCTCTCCAAGCCCCTACCCGAATTCCCCTACCCGCCCACCCAAGAGCCCCCTCCCGATTATGCCGACCCGACCCAGTACCTCTAGATCTCCAACAACCACGGTCCCGCCCCTTCAAAGACCTCCCATTCCTTGTCCTCTTCCTTGCCCAAACAAGTCCATCTTCCATATGTCATCGAGCCCACCTCGCAGCTAATAAGACTACTTTCCTCTCGATCGAAACTCCTGAAGCAAGAAAGTCCAGAGAGCTAAGTAAATGGCGAGTGACAATGAGCCGGCGAAGCTTCTGTTGTCGTACCTACAAAGAGCCGACAAGCTCCAAAAGCACCAGCCTCTCTTCGCTTACTATTGTACCCATCCCAATTTCCCTTAATTTTTTATTCTATTTTTCGAATTTAGTAAGAAACCATTTTCGTTTTTATAGCTTAAGTTGGAGACTGTCTCATTTTTAGGTTGTCTTTATGCGACGGAGAAGAGATTTAAGATACCCCAAAGCGAGCGGACCAAGACCACCAACGTGCTCCTTGTCTCCCTCATGAAGCAGCTCGAAAAGGTCCCCGCTCTTTTGCCCTAATTGATTAATTTTAGGGTTCTGAGTTAAATTAGGTGTTGTTGTGGAGAGGAGGGCTGGGTCGGGGTGGATGACGAGATGTAGAAAGAAGAAGGTGGCTTGGATTTGATGGTGGCCGGAGTATCGATCGAAAGGTTTGGGTTTGGTTTAATTTTGGGTTTTGGTTTGAGTTAATTTTTCAAATGAAGGGTATAATGGTCATAAAAAAGTTTGTGTTGACTTTTAGGGACTAAAAAGTTCGGTTATTTTGAATAGTAGGGATTCAGAGTAGTTTTAGAACAGTAGGGATCAAAACGGTTGAATCACCATAGTACAGGGACTTTAGCCTAATTTTCCCAAAATTTAACATGATAAATAAATAGATATTCAACAATTAAATAAGTCAACCGTGCAAGAAGAATTAATAGACTAGAGGGACAAGTTTTATCCTTTAATAACCTTATTTTCTTAACTGAATTATCAGTTACGGTGTGTTTTTACCAAAACAGAATATTTTTGGACACTAAAGTTTATCCAGTTTGGTGGTTGGTGTAAAAATAGGTTCACACAAAAAATAAATGTATGTCATGTCCATCCTCTTAATCATGTCTCGTCTTTTTACTAGGGAAAAAAATGTCATAGGCCTAAAATTTAATGAAAGAGTTTTTCTAACAATATCCTTTCTTATTGGGTAAATTACCCTCAAGCTCCTGAGTTTTGTACGTTTTTGTGGTAGAGTCTCTGGATAATTTGAATTAGATTTAAGGTCTCTACTTTTCGAATTAATATTGGTCTTGGGTCCCTAAAATAACTGAGGATGATGTCATCAATTATTTTTTTGATTTTTTTATGAAAATGACCAAAATACCCTCAAACAAAAAATTTAAAAAAATCTCCATCTTCATATCTCATCATCTTCAATTCTCATCATCTTCAACCTTCATCTTTCAACTTGATGAACATGAAGAACAACAAACCTAGAAAATCTGCAAAAACAAAAGCATTCAAGAATCTAAATCGAAATCATAATCAAATTCAATCTCAAACCATAATCAAATTCAATCGCAAAAACAATGAACATTCATTAACTCCAAATTACTAATAACCCCAAAACCAAAAGTAAATGGAAATAAAAACTCTATATCTGAGCGATAGTAGACCTCGAACTTTGTTCTCGAGTTAGTTGAGCTCCACATTGACCAGATCTGAACCGTTGTCGGTATCGAAGGATCCCCTCCTCACAAAACACAAAACTCGAGCTCGGCAAAGATGCTTTCTCGATTTGAAAAGACAAGGTCGTGTTCTCGTCGGCTCTGACGATTGTGACCCTAACTCCGATAGGGACAGTTGGGAGTCCCCTGGCACCGAAGACGACACCTACACCAAGGTAGAGTACACCGTCGCCGAAGATGGCACCCACACCAAGACGACAAATGGAGAACCCAGTCGACATTCAGGTCTAAGTCTCTTCGGCATAGCTTTCTCTCATATCTTCCTTACTGCATCCCCGACTCCCCATCTCTCACATCTTTCTTCTTCTATCGATTTCGAGATTCGGTACAGTTTGTTCGTAGATTCGGGAGGCGCAGCCTAGGGTTTTAGTACAAGAGATAAGGCTGGATGCCAGGTGTCTGCCAGCTTGTGCTTATCACTTTGTGATATCGCAGTCTCTGTTTTCGGGAAAAGGAAGAAGACGGCTCCCAGAAGAAGACGACGCCGTCTCCGTTAGGGCTTAGTTATGGCATTAATTGTTAATTTATTTTAGTTTGGTTTGGGAGTAAAGTTTGGTGCTTTTGGTTAATCAGTTTGGTGATTTTCGGGTTTGGATTGTGAAATGTTAAATTATTTAGCCTTTTGGTTTATGAAAAGATGGAAGGTGTTCTTACGATTCTAAGCTTGAAGAATATGATTGGAGATAGTGATTTTAATTTATTTATTTAAAGGTACAATGGTCATTTTTATGACAAATTTTTTTTAAAAAAAATGTTGACGTCATCTTAGGACCTTTAACCAATTTTTCATTATAGATTAGGGATCTTATATTTAATTCAAATTATTCAAGGGCTTTACCACAAAAACATACAAAACTCAGGGGTCTGAGGGTAATTTACCCTTCCTTATTTAATCAAATGCCTCTTTGTCTCTTCTCATCCCTCTTGCGCTCTCCTCCATTTCTTTCATGGTTTCTCCTCATTTTCCTCTTCAATCAAACAATAACACTTATTTCTCCATAAATCAATTATCATCTATCGCTTGTTCAATTTTATTGTCGCTTTCAATATCAATTTTGGGTTCAATATGAAATTGAATCCAAAAACTCCCCAACTCACAAATATGATGAACCCTAATTAAGATTTTTTGCCGACCTCATTTTAGTCAACGAACCCATGGTCGAGGACGAACACCAGCTCGAAAAGTTGTTCACTGTTGTTGGGGTCGACCCATAATTATCAATTAATTATATTTGAATCATGTTTAATTAAAGGTTAATTAAACTGTACTTACTTGTTATAGCGAATACGTCACAGATTTCGAAGTCCATTGGTCTTGATCGGCAACCATGAGTTGCCGGTCGAGTTACGATCACGTTCTAATGGATCGATAACTAGATATCCATGATTGGCCCATAATGTATATCTTGGAAAATATCAACTATTAAATTGATATTTTCCTATACGAGTGGTTATCTAGACAGGGCCCACCCAGAATAGTTGGGACTAGCAGGTTCTCAAAAACTGCTAGGGGCCCTATTTATAGACTTTGGAAGCAACTGAAGTAAGCAGCTGACACATATCACCACGTGGCTCATCACGTGGTTCAATGCATTGCAAGTCTGAACCTAGCAGCTGAGTCAGAAGCTGAGTCACCAACTATACAAGCAGCTGCTCAGCTGCCTGCTTACTTCATGCTTATATGTTCGCTGACGTCAGCACTTATCTATTCGTCAGCATCTATCCACCCGGTTAGCGAACAGTTCGCGAACCGGTCCAATATTTGGGCCCAATGGGCCCGGGTTCAAATTTGCACGATAAATGTAATCCGGGCCCGAAATCCAACAACTGCTACAATAGACCAAGATCAAGATGAAAGCAAAAGCTACCTCATTAAACCCAGTTTTGTTCTCGTTGAAAAATAATAAGTTTTGCTCCTTCTCAATGTATGTTTCAAATCTTGTTTTTTAGTGAGAGATTTCTCCTTATCACCATTTGGTTTGATTATCATTTTTTTTCTTAATTGTAAAAATTTAAGGAAATATTATGATTTAATTATAACTAGTGTTTCATAAATATTGTATGTATGGGGAAGAAGAACGCGGGTAATATGGTCCATTATTATTTCCAAACATACCACGGAACTAAAATTTATTTTGTCCTCTTTACACTAGTCTGTCACGTAGTGTGTTTCCTCCATAATATGTACCAAACGCCTTTTTAGTTAATTTAAAATCGACAATATAATTACTCACTTATTGCAAAAAGTTTCAGTACCAAATGCAAATAAAGGAAGATAATTGATTGAGTTTTGCAATATTTAAAAATTTATCTATTTCTATTGTAACAAAAAATTAATTCACCGATCTGTAAAGTTAATTTTGATAAAAAAATTATAATTTTATAACTAAAATATTTTATTTTCGTAATTCCAAAAATTACAAAAAGTTAAGATCCTGATCTCCAATTTTCTAGTTTTAAACTTTTTCATATTTGAAACGAAAGAAGATCAAGATTGTGTTGAAAGATTCGACATCTCATATTTTTATAGAAACAAATATACTTAAATACCCTGTGATTTGACAGTTTCTAAAAAAAGATTGTATAATTTTTTTTCCAAATATGGTTTATGTGGTTTATTTTCTCAAATATTTCAAGTCCTCGAGAGCTAGGATATGTGTCCGACCACAAGTCCGCTCACGAGGATGACACGTCCATATCCGTTTGTTTAAGTCGTGATGATGTGACATGTGACAAATGTCCAATTCAATCCCAAATTCAAAATAAAATATTTTTTAAACTTATTTTTAAAATTTTTACTTATGTTTAAACGTATTTTTGTCATTCTTATACTCCAAAGTTTAAGAAATTATGAACTAAAAAGTTGAGATATATATTCCATATTCACAAAATAAATTGAATAATTTTAATCGGACTCTCCAATAAGAAATTGTTGCTTCTCAACGGAAGCTCATATTCATAATTCATCCTACTATTAACTTTGAATATATTTTTAACATTCTTATTACTCGATATTGAAAAAATTATATAACTAAAAAGTTGTAGATCTCACCTCCATAAAATAAGTTGAATTAACCTAATCACTCTCGAATAAAAAGTTGCAGTTCTTCAACTAAATTTGAGATTTAGGGTTCTAAAATTGACAATTTTATAACCTGGTTAGATTTCATGGATCTTGGTATTTTAAAAAATTGCTAATTTTGAGATTTTTGGAATAATACCAAAATTTTATTTTGATATCGTGATTTTTAGGATCGGAATATTCAAAATGCAAACCATTAAAATGTTATACACAAAGTTGAAGATCTAATAATTCTTGAAACTTGTGATCTCGAGACTAAAATTTAGATGGCTATATATGAATCAGCAGGGTATACATAATCTTCTCCTCCCATTTTCAAAGAGGTTGAAAAAATATTAGTCCATAGTTGGGTAACACCAGGCCATCAAACTTGCAAGGTCCATATTTGAGAAGCAGAAAAGGTCATTCTCGTACAAGTCTCACTGGCAACCGAGATTATCCCAATTATAGTACCAAATATAAAAAATATCATCAGACCTCCATCGACTTTAAATCCTTAGACCTTCACTAGGAAAAGAAATTTGAAGGTCTCCACCGAGTAGATTATTGTCGATGAACAAGTCATACTTTGTTCCACGCATAATGAGCTTACCTTGTTTGCCTAGTTCTTTTCCAACTCAATAAAAACACTTAGGGGATAACTCTATCATCGAAGTATCAGTTAAAATACAATCTCATATGAGGGCATGAAAAATACTATAATATTTCAGTGAAAGCTCTACATTGGCTGAAATTATCCGATTAAGAAGAAAGACGTGCACATATAAAAAAAGATAGATGATGATAAAGTCAAATCTCTGTCTCCTTCATAACTAAGAAAAAGTATGGTAAAACAATAACCTAACATGCTGGTTCAATCTCAACTATTAAAAATTTCAGATCACAAAGAGGTTCATCAAGTCACACGGGTGAAATCAGTCGAAAATGGTAAGATACATTCTGAATATGCATGAGTTAAAAATAATATACTTACTTTACTGGCAATCGAGCAATTAGTTGTTTAAAAAGATAAACTCTTGCAATTAGGTGTCACCTTCACGGTCTAAGAAGAGACCATGTGGACACATAGCTTATAAGAAGTGATCGACCTACAAAATACGAATATTTTCATGCAAAACCTATGCATAAGGAGATGCCAAAAAAGCTAAACCCACTCTCGAAGGACAAATGTCAAGAGTTGGTTTACAAATGTCAAGAGTTTCATCAACCAACTCTCACAAAATCTCAAAGAATAAACTTGGAGAAAAAATTCAAAAGCAAATGCAATGGTCATTTTAATAAAGAATATGGAGCTCCTACTCATCCATGGAAGCTAAAATCAAGTTTTTTTGAGAAAGCCACTAGCACATAAATATCTCGAGATGTTGATCATCTGCAAGCTCATAACAGTTAAGTCTAGATTTGTTCAATAGAAAATTGACTATTACAGTCTTCATCTAGTTAATTATATGTAGAGTAGAGATAATTTTCCATGACAAATACATGTCAATATTTTTTCTAGTGTCAAAATATCAACGTTTGAAGACATTGTTGTAGCGTAAAATTTAGTCATGAATCTGTCAAACAAATTTTGATTAAAAAATGTATACCCTCCTGCTCAACAGCTCAAGTATCTTACTTGCATAATTTCAAATGATACATAAAGTTAAGATCGTGATCTACTATTTTTTTTAGTTTACACTTTTCATATTTGACACAAAAGAAGGTCAGAATTGAGTTGGAAGAGTTAATAGCTCATATTATTTTATTAGACCAAGCATAAATTAAATTTTTCTATATTGAATACGACCTAAAATTTTTGTATGAAGTTCGAGCTATTTTTTTCTGTATAATAGTAACTTAGGCATAGAAGAAAGATACTCACAAACCAAAAACCAAACATTTATCTTAGATTCATAGCATTTATATTAATTTAGTTTTATTTTTCATGTAGTCATATTTTTTCCTTCTTCATCTATCTTATATTTTCAATAAATTTCTTATTATTCCATCAATTTTTTTTCCTCTACCAATTCCAATCTTGTTCTTTTTTCTCATATTTGATCTTTTTTTTGTCCAATTATTCTCGAGACGGCCAATTCAAATTTTTTTCTTGGATTTGTTTTGAATATTTTTGTTTCCAGAATAGTAGTGTTAGATGAAAAAAAAAATCAATCAATTGAGATACGGGTACAACGTGGGGAGTTGCTAACCCCTCAGTATGTTCTTTAGTGTTAGGCTGAAAGTAATCCACATGTGAGCTTATCCTTTTGAAATCCAGGAAAAAGAATTGATTTGTAAACCACTATTTGTGTGAAAATATATGTTATAATTGTCTTGTCACATTAAAAAAAAATTATTCACTTGTAAAACTAAATCGGTTGAAGGTAGTTGAAAAACTAAAAAGGTGCAGAAAATTTTCAAATAAACCCTTGAAATAATCAATTTTTCTGAGACTACTGTGCCCCCTTTTATTTACTGTCAATTTTTTTATAAATAAAAATTATATTTCATCAAAAGATCATCAAGGTACATCAAATATTACAAATGCATATCATAAACAACGTGGAGATAAATTCTATCTATAATGAATATCAAAATATCATCAAAATAATCTAAAAAGTTCCTAAGGCAACTAAGAAAAGCCAAAAATACACCGGGATAAAAACACCGCCACATATTAACAAATCAAGGAGGATCGAAAAAATTCATGAACATATTCGTAAATTTAACGTGCACTTACTTTTTGAAGTATCAATCAACTATTTTTTAGATCGACATATATCGAATGTTTTATTTTTGATGAGAACCTAGTCACGAACCAGTGTCATAGGTAGAGACATAAATTATGCGGATAAAATTAATAGTATGACATTTGGATGAAATTAGTAATACAAAACTATTTGTAAATAGTTCAAGTAATATAGAAATCGGATTGGCATGGATAAAATGTCTTATCGCAAACGAGCACAAGATCTAACTTTATTTTTTTATTACGGGAGTCAAGATCTTCGCCATTGATGATTTATGGTTCATGCACATGCCTCGTACCAAACATCGCAATAATTAAAAAGCTGGATTCGGATCCTTGTTCACGTGTTTAGGGTGGTCTCGAGTTAAACAAATGTCGAGTTTGAGCTTTTTAAATAATAAAAAACACAAATCAGAAAGATTCTTTAAAGTAAAGTTAAATAATAATTCAGCCAACATTGGCGATTTCGCATATGGCGAACTAAAACCGGAGCTGAGCACACAGGAAATTAGCAAGTCGGAAGAGGCTTACCCTTTTCTAGTACAATCTTTTCACGCACCAATCAGATACAATTTTGGTGGCAATTCTTAATCTCTGGAAATTATGTCTCGGTTTCGATTTTTCTCGAGAGCCTCGGAGGAGCGAACAAAGTATTGCAATGTGTACTGCATCATCCTCGTGAACCTTCTTCACTTATATTAATTGCTTATCCAATTATTCTAATTTAATCATGTCTCAAATTTCAATCCGCAAATTCACACCAATTGATGAGAATGTCATGCCATTGTCTAAGGTCTAATGGGGACAAGTGACAGGTGGTTGCGATCTAGAAGACAAGATCACATCAGATGAGAAGTAATTGGCAGTCTGAACAAACCTGTTCTCCAAGACTCCGACCACGAAACAAGTTCCAGTCCGCCATCTATACAATGAAAATCAGAACCAGTACCTTGGTATTCCGCAGAAGCCCGGCCCATGGTAACCAGCTGCAGCCTCAGGCTTACCAGAAAGCGGGCCGTGACCGGCAATCTGTGCAAAAGTATACCTACTCGTTTCTAAAGAAAAATATTCACTCGACTATGTCGGGAGAAAACAAATGTGAATCTAATTCAACCAATATGAGGCATTAAATCTCAATCATTCAAAATAAACAGACAACGCATGCAAAATTACTCAAAATATGGATTGGAGTCAACAATAACCAGTACGGACACTTCCTAATTCAGACCATAAAGTTATAAAAGGACTTCGCAAGAAGAAAGAGGCACCGAGGGGAATTAGTTCGCCCTAGGCGTTGCCCATTCCACTTTGAGAATAAGGTTATCATAACCGTAGCCGTTGAGCTTGTCAATGGCCCTCTGGGCATCCTCTCTGTGAACAAAGTTAACGAACCCGAATCCCCTGCTCATGCCTGTGATCTTATCATTGGCAACATAGACACGGCTCACAGCACCAAAAGGCTGGAAAAGCTCATGCAAATCAGGCTCGCGAGTGTCCTCGGACAAGTTGCTAACACGAACCGAGTTCTCGTCATTCCTGCGCCTCATCTCGGTTCCAGTTCTCTCTGCTCCAGCTCGCGCTCCCGGTGGAACGTATGTTGACTTGCTTCCACCCGCAGCAGACGGATTCTCAGTAGGAGGCTTGTCAACGAAACCTTCGGGTGGTGGTGCAAGGTCCTTGTAAGGGCATCTTGAAGTCCAATGGTCACCCTTCTTCCCGCAGGTTCTGCACACCATAAGAACAGCTCCACCTTTTCCTATCTGAGCCAAGGGATCTCCAGCAGCATTTGATTCCTCAGCCTTGGTACCTGTTTCACCACAAAACCATATAAAAAAAAGTTACAACGGTACTTCCACCCGAAGAATTCCCATTCACAAATTATACAGAGAGCCAAAAGACATTTAGCCTAACAGCACAAGGCGTGTACAAATGCAACCGTCCACGGTTCAAACCCTGGCAAGTGTAATCTTGGTGTAAAAATATTACCAGAAAAAAAATATACAGACCTCATCATAAGAACAAATCCCATCCTAATCAATAAAACGAGGAACTCGAAAACAATGAAAACACATTAGCCAACTTCATTCTAATTCGTTCCACGGTTTCAAAGACTTCCACTTCCCCTAAAACACATCCCAGTCACAGGGTATCAATCAAAAGTTACACTGTTCAACAAGAGAACCTAAAATAGCCGACATTAAACTTAGGCTCGGTTGATGACTTCCAACATTCATCAACAGAAGTTGCTTTTCACCCCCAATTAAGCAGCCCACTCATGGAGGTACATATTTTCCATCGCGAATCCAAAAAACCAACATCTAACCCATACCGAAGCTTATGCTCAATTGACGACTACCGACATTTACAACCAGAAATCACTTTTCGACCCAATTAAGCTGCACGTTCATTACGGAACAAAATTTCCCATGTTTATTTAAACCCGGAAAATATCTTCTGGCAAAACTAATGGAGAGTTAGAGCCTACCACCACATAAAATCGACACAAAGAAGAATCAGAATCGCTAGACAACATCACAAACCAAAAACAACTAAAAATCCGAAAGAAAGCACAAAAATTTCAACGAATCCCGAAAGCCGAAACCGAACCTGGGGCGCGGGGGCGCTCGAGGAGGATCTCCTCAGTGGAAACCATGGTGAGGCGGGCGCCAACGTCCTCGCGAACAGCATCCCCGAACTTGGGCCAGGACCTGCGCTCGATGGCGCTCTTGCTGAGACGGGCGTCGGCGAGCTTCCTGACGCGGATGGTGGTGGTTATCTTGATCTTGTTGTTGCCGTCGAACTTGTACTCAACGATCTTCTTAATCCCGTTCTCGTCGGGGCCGATCACCTGAACCGGCGGGAGGAGGAAGTCGAGGTCGTCGCCGTCGTCTTCCTCGAGTTCCGCCCACCGGATCTTCGCCGGCTGCTGGGACGCCACCGCCATAGTGAGGGGCAAGTTGGGGATTTTTGGTTGAGATGGGATTCTAGGGTTTTGTGTGTTCAATGTTTTGTCACTTGATAGGGTTATAGATAGTTATTAGAGGCGGTGGCTTAAATCGGTTAGAAGGAAACACGGTGCCGTATTGTACATGGGTACCTTCTAAAATTATGTTTTCCTAATCAATAACTTTACTAAATCGATTAAAGAAATTCGTACAAAATTCGGACTGTTAAAATTTAAGAACTCATATTGTATAGATTAGTAATTTTGCAGAAGAATTACGTGCTAAAACTTGACCTCAAATAATATAAACTTTTACATAATTTTAAAACAAAAATTTATCTTAAGTTTGCTTGTGTAACAATTTTGTAGCATATTTCATCTTAATTTTTTAATCATTTTAAAAATTCTTTGTGATCAAAATCATTCTTTATGACCAAAATGAATTTCAAGGAAAAGTATTCGGTATTATAACTCCCGAAATCATTGTTTGTTATAAATTCTGCCTAAACTTTCTTGAAGCATTATTGAAAGGAACTTACGAGAAACACAATACTATATTATAAAACTTGGACCTCTATTCGGTCGGATATCCTTTGGCTCATTGTCTATTATAACAAAATATTCTTAGCGTACTATTTGAATAACATTAGATCATAAAATTTTAGATATCTCATAATTATCCCAAATTCAGAAAAAGTATCATCCACCTAAATTGCGCTATCATAATTACAATTCATTTAGTACCTTGAACATACACAGTATTTTTGGTGAAATGTGGCGGCCATTAATAGGATGTTTTATTAACTTTCTAGAATTTTGTCAATTAATTTAATTTTTAAATTCAAAGAAAAGTATTTTGCTATTTTAAAATATATACAACGTCAAAAAAATTTAAAATATATATACATTTGAAATCTTCAAAGATGCAAATTCCATTATTTCCATCCCATAAGCCATAAGGTAAGAATTTCTTCCCAATTTTATTGTGGTAAAGACTAAAGAGCATTGTTCTCAGAAACGACCCGCAGGTTGATTTGCAATGGGGATTTTTGGGTCTGTCGATCTGATCGGTTTAATCAATGGTCGGATATATTTGTTCTCTGTTTTTTTGAAAAGTATAGATATATAGGTAAATAACATTGTTTTAAAAAATGCAGTCTGACTCGCCAGACCGCCAATTGCTCCAAAGGGTGTTCCAGCTTTGGTTAAAGAATGTCATCCAGGCAAACTGCATTATTTCCAATCAGACCAGACAGTTTGCCCAGAAAATCAAGTCGAACCGGACGATTCACCCATAAATTTTTACTAATTAATTTTTTTATATGCGATTCGAGATTATCCGTTTATATAGATACTTTATGTGATATATTTTATAAAAATTGATATCTTTATATGTTATTATTAGTTTATTACATAAATTATTTATCTATATACCTATATATATTTTAAAAATTTATAAAATATAGATAAAAAAAATCGAGTCCAACCAGTGATTGACTCGGAGGTCAGACCGGCTAACCCAAAGATCAAACCCAATTCCGGGTTAACCTCTAGGTCATTTTTATAAGAACAGTGTTAAATAATTTATGTAATAAATTAATAATAACATATAAACAAATCAACTTTTATAAAATATGCCACATAAAATATCATTACCAACGGATAATCTCAAATCGAAGATAAAAAAATAAATTAGTAAAAATTTTCGGG
>SOPF01024932.1:0-50175 GCA_012979155.1 Hypericum perforatum | reverse complement strand
CATGGGAACATAAATATGAGTATATGCAAACAATCAAACAATATATTCATTTTATGTAATGCCAAATATTATTAATCAAATTAATATTACAACTGAATATGATCGTATATAATATCCTTATTACAATTGTCTCTAGGACATATATATACTAACAGGTCCCTCCTCCCCCGAGGCGTCCCCTCCTTGTTTGTCACCTCTAGCTGCCGCATTTGACCCAAAGAAGTGTCTTTCGAGTGTTCATTGGAAGGAACACATGAAAGATTGGAAGCCATGGGTGGAGAAGATGCATACTTTACACGGGGAGACCTGGAGGAGAGCGGGAATTTACGAGGCCGTAATGGGTTCAACGTGTGAAATCATCAAAGAGACCGAGTTGGTTGTTGAGTTGGCTGAGAGATGGTGCCCTGCAACGAAGTCTTTTGTGTTTCCTTGGGGTGAAGCTACTGTTACACTGGAAGATATGGCGATCATTGGAGGTTACTCTGTTTTGGGGTCCCCTGTATTTAGCTCGCTGGATACCAAGGAAATGGTGGAAGTTCAGGAGCTACTAGTTGAATCAAGGCTGAAGATGGTGAGAGGTAGTGCCAGGAAGGCGAATTCGGTCTTGTGGATGAGGGAGTTCAAAGACGGGGGAAGCAAAATCGAGCACGAGGCCTTTCTTGCATTGTGGCTGTCGCGGTTTGTTCTTGCTAATATTAAGGATGTCAACGATGTCATCTCCGGAAACAGTTTTCCCATTGCAGTCTTGTTAGCCAGAGGGACTCGAGTCGCTCTTGCTCCAGCTGTGCTTGCCAGAATCTACTATGACTTGACCTTGTTCAAGGAAAAGATAGATGCATCCAAGTACAACGAGGAAGATGGTGATGATTTTGCTGTTACAATTCGGTTTCCATTGCAATTAGTTCAGGTATGGGCGTGGGAGAGATTCTTAGACTTGCAACCTGAACCTAACGCGATAAGAAGCAATGATGCTCTATTAGCCAAGTGGGACAAGGTGAAGCCCGTAGTTAAGGAAGGAAATATGAGATTGCTGTTGGAGACGTCGAAAGGGAAGTTTATGTGGCGTCCTTACGCAAAATCAGTGAACCATAGGAGCCTTGCAAAGGTTTATGCGGAACTGGGAAACCGGTTGGTGTTGTCTTCTGATTCGGATGAAGATTTATTGGCATTTGCGAGATTCCTGAGGTCCTCAGAGTTGGTTGGCATTGGCTGTATAGAGCAATATCTTCCCCATAGGGTGGCAATGCAATTCGGGTTTGATCAAGATGTTCCATGCAGTGTGCGCCGGTGCCCTGGGAGTCCAAAGATTGCTTGGAAGTGCTACAATCATTCGGAAAAGGAGTTGATGTGCTATTTACCTTCATGTCTCGATGGAGCCGGAGTAACAACTCAGTACTTAGAATGGTGGCAGAGCTCAGTTGGGATTCATCAAAGCAAGCACACCAGGATTCCACTACGAAAGAAGACTGCAATTGGTAGAATGTCAACAAACACTTTCAAATACAATAGTGAAGGAAATGAGGTTGCCAGTAATTTCGATACAACTGCCAGGATTAAGAAGGCATGGAGGGCAGGGAGCTCTGCCAATCAGGATGGCAATGGTGGTGCCAAACGTGTGGGCAGTTTAGCTTCAACTCCAAATATTAACAAGGAATGGAGGGGAACGAGCATCGCGAAAAGATTGAAGGTTCCTGTTGGTAAAACCAGCAGGGAGACAGAAAAGAGGCCCTCTAAATACTTCAAGGGAACGACAAAGACCTCAAATGGACCAAAGCATGTTCGAAACTCCAACACATCAGAAACTAGCAGGGTCAAGAGGTCAGATGTGGCTGGAACTTCACAGAAGCATAATGGGAATATCTCATCAGCAGATAGAAGGGAGGAAGCTCAAGTTTTGCCAATTTCTACTGATTTATGGAGGAAGAGTTCGGATGATGCTGGAATGCAGAATACAAGTATTCCATCCCCTCCGAGAAAGACCAGTGAAGATTCTTCATTTTTGGGAAGGAAGAAGAGCCTTGTACGAATTTTGTTTGCATCACAGAATCTGGTACAAAGATTTAAGAGGAAGGGACTAGAAAACTCGAATTTTGATGCTCGTGCAGCTGCAAGGAAGATTGCCAGAACATCAGCTGTTGTTGCTAAATACAAAGAGTTGAATGAGATACACAAGTGCTCAGTTCCTCCTGGGTTTCAAAGTAAAGATCTTACTGGAGAGAATCATTTCGAAGCAAGGGACTTAAACGTGGAGAAGCATAGTTCCAGCAATACGCATGATGAAAATGTGGGGGAGGTTGGTGATAGAGAGAAAACATGTGATCCATTTCCACTGATATCTGAGTGTGATGCATCTCCTCGGATAACAGAGCCTCCGATAACAACGGTGGAAATAGTGGACTTGGAGGAAGCTGCTGAGGGTACAAGTGGCTGCAATGGCGAAGCAAATTCAACAGAATCTGGGCACAGCAAAGTGACAACAGCGATCGAAATTATCGATTTGGAAACAATAATAGATTTGGATGAATATCCAGATATATTGGGGGACGACGGGGCACCAACTTCAGCTAGAGCAGTTGGGTGCAGCGAAGTCGGGACAGAATCTGAAGTGAGGATTGGTCCAGCACATGGCATAGCTGCCGACGATGATAACCTTGATAACCTTGCTAGACTGAGACCAGAACTGGTAGCTCGGATGCGGAGCCTTAAGGCGGATTTTGCGAGACTGATAGCAGAAAGGATGCAGCGACAGTAGTCGTCGTAGATCTTAAGTGGATTCTGAGGTAGATGTATATGATGTCAGTATGAACTTCTCAGCTTCCATATCCAATTACTGATCAACTTGTTTAACATATATTTCTCTGTGCGTTCAATTTTATTTCAGATGGTTGACTTGAAAAGAAATGGTTGAATGTGGCACTCGAGCACCAGTTCGGATGCCAGACTTGGACAGATATGTTCGGATGGTAGGCTGCATCACTAAACCTCGAACTGGGATGCTCGAGTTATAAAGAAATGTTCGGATGCTCGACTTGAAAAGACATGGTTAGATGCTGGCATGATCCTCTTGTATCAGCATGTATTGTTTGTTAGTAAAAGTGATGACTAAGTACATTCTGCACATTGCTATGAGAATGTCATTATAATTGTCAATTTAAACTTGCAACGTTCTATTTCTTAAAAATCGTTCTGCTTGAATATTCCGACTCGAAATTTCGTTTGTTTGTCTTTTGTTTTCTATTTCTTTTGGATTAGAGTTGGTTCATTAGTGTCAACACAGATATTGGAATGTGGAGCAAGCTGACAATTTTGGTCAATTTTTGGGAGTTGCTCGACTCCCAACACTTTACTACTATTATTATTTTAGCGAGAACAATACTGGATTTTAAGCATCTAAATATGGACATTATTATTATTATTATTATTATTATTATTATTATTATTATTATTATTATTATTATTATTATTATTATTATTATTATTATTATTATTATTATCAAAGAACGTCGTAAACTAACGAACTCAAATATCTTGTATGCAGATTTTCCAATCTAAATATGAAATAAGCTTTTCTTCTCAATAAAAGACTCGAGCAGTTAACTCTACGCTGCCTCCCAGTCTTGTCTCACCTAAATCACTATTTTAAAGTGGAGCACTGTATCTTTACCTATTGAAGCAAAAAAAAAAATAATAATTTTTTCTCGAGTTTAAGTTGGTTAAAACCTTTTCTATATCTTAGACATAAAAACAGAAAGGATCCTTCAACCTGTTATCTATTAAATAGCTAATTCCAACAAATAATTAATGATTCCTTTAACAATGTTATTAAGAAGTAAATGAGTTATTTTAATTTAACCAAAAAAATTTAAAGTTCTAAATTTTGAAAATAGATTACTGTTAAATAATTATACGAATAGATTAAGAAAAATTATTGTTTATTTTTTAATTTAACTGTTTTAATTAAGAATCTACACCTCTAACCCATAGTCGAAGGTGTACATCACATTTGAATAACAATAAAATTATATTTTGAAAATTCTTGAATATATTAACTAAGTCAAATAAATTTTACTAATATGTGAAATAAACAATGTTATATCATGTTCTTCATTACTTCTAAATTTGTTAAATTATTCCAGAAAACCTTGTTGGGATAAATTGTACGTCAAAGTTAATAAGTAGTTGAACTAATTTAGTATCTTATCGATCTTCGCATTCAATTAAATACATTAACTTAGCTAAACAATTCTCGCAGGGATTTATTTCTAGGAATCCCATTTCGGCCAACAGACTTGGAGTCTTGGACCAACAAATGCAGTTCCGAAAATAGGAAAAATTGGGTCGTCCACCAATGACAAGATTTTGAATCGTTGCTCCAGTGAGCTAAAAAACAACCAACTTCTCTGTCTGAATTATTTTGGTTCTCTGCAATTGGTGCACGAAAAGCTCGAGACCCAACTATCCAAGTCCTTAATCCGTACTCTTTGTACAAAAATGAAAACTAAAGGGCTAATTATAAGGTCCTCAAAGTCAATTTGACTATAGTTTGAGGCCTTATATGTAATTATCCCAAAACTAAAACGACTTTTTTTCTTCCTTTCCTCTTGAGCCGTTTTTTTCCCAGCAAATAAATGGAAAAAGAGACTGACCACCCTCTACTGAAGACCAAGCTTCAAAAATGGAGAAGCAACGAGTAGAGGTCCTTGTTGAAACCAGGAAGGAAGCCATATTTTGTCCTTTGGGAGGAGAAGAACCCATCAAAAGAGTAGCTTGCTTCCTTAAGCCCTGCATTGGTGGCCCCTCCTCTCCGGAGCCCTCACCGCCTTCTCTGCCGCCTCTACCGGAGCCATTTAACCCGAGGAGATGGCCTTTGACTATTCAATGGAAGGGACCTGTACAAGGGTGGGCGCTTTGGGTCGAAAAGATGCGAACTTTACACGAGGAGAGCTGGAGGAGAGCCGGGATTTACGAGGGGGTAATGGGTTCGACGTGTCGAATCATCAAAGATGGGGACTTGGTTGTCGGGTTGGCAGAGAGGTGGGACCCTGCAACGAAATCTTTCGTCTTTCCTTGGGGGGAAGCCACTGTTACACTTGAAGATTTGGTGGTCATTGGAGGGTACTCTGTACTGGGTTGCCCTGTTTTTACCCCGCTCGAAACAGAGGAAATGGTGGCAATCCGGAAGCGTCTGGTTGAGTCGAGGCTGAAGTTGCAGAGAAGTAGTACCAAGAAGGCGACTCTGTTCTCGTGGCTGAGGGAGTTCAAAGATAGGGGAAGCAAAATCGAGCACGAGGCATTTCTTGCGCTGTGGTTGTCGAGGTATGTTCTTGCTAATGTTAAGGATGCCTACGATGTGATCTCCGAAAGCAGTTTTCCCATTGCGGTGTTGTTAGCCAGAGGGACTAGAGTCGCGCTTGCTCCTGCCGTGCTGGCCAGAATTTACAATGACATGGCCTTGTTGAAGGAAAAGATTGTTGCTTTAGGTGGTGATTATTTTGCAGCTTCAGTTTCGTTTCCATTGCAGTTAGTTCAGGTATGGGCGTGGGAGAGGTTCTTAGACTTGCAGCCTGAGCCTAATGTGACAAGTAGCAATGAGACTCTATTAGCGAAGTGGGACAAGGTGAAGCCTGTAGCCAAGGAAGGAAATATAAGGTTGCTGTTGGACTCGTCGAAAGGGAAGTTCACATGGCGTCCTTACGTGAAATCAGTGAACCATAGGAGCCTTCCAAAGGTTTATGCTGAACTGGGAAACCGGTTGGTGTTGTCTTCTTATTCGGATGAAGATTTGTTGTCATTTGCGAGATTCCTAAGGGTCTCAGAGTTGGTTGGTATTGGCTGTATAGAGCAATATCTTCCCCACAGGGTGGCAATGCAATTTGGGTTTGATCAAGACATTCCATTCCGTATGCTCTGGTGCGGTACGAGTCCAGAGATTGCTTGGAGATGCTACAATCATTCAGGAAAGGATTTGATGTGCCAATTTCCTTCATGCCTCGATGGGGCTGGAGTAACTGCTCGATATTTAGAATGGTGGCGGAGCTCCGGGAAGCAGGATGCAAACGGGGGTGCCAAACGTATTAGCAGTTTCAGGATAACTCCCAAGATTAACAAGAATCAGAAGGCAGCGAGCTTTTCGAGTAGATTGAAGGTTCCAGTTTGTAGTACCAGCAGGGAGATGATGAAAAAGACGCCCTCTACATACTTCAAGCCCAAGGGAATGATAAAGACCTCAAATGGATCAAATCTTGGTCGAAATTCCATCTCGAGTTTCAGAATAGCACCAAAAAGATCCAACACATCAGCATCTAGCAGGGAAAAGAGAAGCCGAGTTTTACCAACCCGTCCTGGTTTCCTAAAGAAGAGTTCAGTCGTGGCTGGAAGTTCACGAAAGCATAATGAGAGTATCCCATCAGCGGATAGAAGGGAGGAGCAAACTCAAGTTTTGCCAATTTCTACTGGTTTACTGAGGAAGAGTTCACATGATGTTGGAATCCAGAATACAAGTATTCCCTGTCCTTTGAGAAAAACCCGTGAAGGGTTGTCCTTCAAACCAGAAAGGAAGAAGAGCCTTGTACGATTTTTGTTAGCTTCACAGAATATGGCACAAAGATTGAAGAGGAAGAGACTAGAATACTCCAAGTTTGATGCTCGTGCAGCTGCAAGGAAGATTGCCAAAACATCATCAGCTTTGGTTTCTATATACAAAGGGAAGGAGATACACAAGCGTTCTGCTTTTCCAGGGTTTCAAAGTAAAGATCTTCCTGGACAGAATCCTGTCCGCTGTAGTGAATCCGAGGTAAGGGAGTTGCCTGAAGCAGGTCAATGTCCCAACAGCACACGTAATGAAACTGGTGGAAGGATATGGCGTCCATCTGAATTCAAGCTTTTTAATATCAAAGAGGAGGCTGGTGTCAGAGAGACTCCACTTGATCAATTGCGTGATCTTCCACCGGTAGCTGAGAGGGAGGCATCTCCTCAGGAAATAGTGGACTTGGAAGAAGCTGCTGAGGGTACATTTGGGCACAAAGGTGAAGCAAATGCAGCGGAAGTGGGGCAAAGCAAAGCAAAAACCGCAATCGAAGTTATAGATTTAGAAAAAATAATTGATTTGGAAGAAGAGGAGGTATTGATAGACAAGGCAGAAGCAAATTCAGGTGGAGAAATTGGGCGCAGCGATCTGGGGACGGAGTCTGAAGCAAATGCAGATCAACAGCTTCCTCCAGGGTGTCCAGCCCATGGCACTGCCGCCGATGATGATTACCTTTTTACACTGAGACCAGAACTTGCAGCTCGGGTGCGGAGCCTTAAGGCGGATTTCGCGAGACTGATAGCAGAAAGGAAGCGGCAACAGTAGTCATCGTAGATCTCAAGTGGATTCTCAGGTAGATGTATATGATGTCAATCTGAACTTGTCAGCTTCCATATGCAATTTCTGATCAACTTGTTTTATGATCCTGTTTATAACATCTGTAACAAGTGTTTCTCCGTTCTTTCAATTTTATTTCAGATATGCGCGAATGTGGCACTCAAGCACGGGTTCAGATGCTCGAGTTGGACAGATATGTTCGGATGGTCGGCTGCTGCACTAAACCTCGAACTGGGATGCTCGAGTTGTGAAAAAATATTCGGATGCACTTGGAAAAATTTGGTATGATGTATTGTTAGTAGAAGTGATTAGTTGGTACATATAGCACCTAGCTATGAGAATTTCAGTATATTCATCAACTTCAACTAGCTTAGTGGAGCTAGCTAGTAGCTACATTCTGTTTCTAAAAAGTCGTTATTCTTATATGTTACCTAAACTCAAGATTTGGTTTCTCTCTCTTATTTTCTATTATGACTTCTGGTTCATCAGCGACATTCTGGTCAATTTGGGAGTTGCTTGACTCCAAATCTCCAATACATTATTTTTTTTTAACGATATATATTATATTACTCCGGAAAAAAAAAGATTAGAACATGAATACAAGAAGAACCGATCATAAAGACAAAAACCAAGATATTCACATAAAGACACCTAAGAGAGTTCGTTTAGGGTAAACAAACGTTGAAAACTTATAAGTTTCGCTAGAGTGTATTTAAGCTACTTATAAAGAAAAGAGTATTTGGGCTTATGGTTGGTCCTGTCTTTTCCTTCCTACGATTTTCTGGCCCATTTGTTCGAGGAAAATATGATTACTGCAATTAGTAAAAAAAGTATATGGAGTATTCTAATTTTAACCAACGTATTTAAAGTTTGAATTTATCATTTTTCAAAAATCACAAATTACTTTTATAGCTATAAATCAAGGTTCAAAAAAATACATAAATTTTTTGGTGATATTCAAAATATATACAATTAACGTCCTGAGTAGTTTGTTGATTCGAAGAATTTCTCGGCTGCTTAAATTCTATCGAATTAAGTTAATTTACAGGACAAAAACGCTTAGATTATATTCAAGTCTATGCCACGTGGCAACCTTGTCTTTTTTATTTTAACTTTATTAATGAGGGTTTTTTGCTCAACTCAGATTCGGTGGGGATTGCCCATGGTGGGGAGGAGGGTATAAATGGTATACCAATAATTAATTACATCCTAAAAATTAGGGAACCATTTTTTAGAATCGCTTAAATTACAACTCAGAATTGCTAAGAATCCCATGATGAGGAGGAGGGTATAAATGGTATACCAATGACTAATTACATCCTAAAAATTAGGAAACTATTTTTTAGAATCCCTTAAATTATGCAGTGAATTTGGTAACCGCCCATATTCAAAAATTGAAATCTCTAACAAATAATTACAACCCAAATCAATCGTTTGATAAATCAAAAATTAAAATCTAAAAAATATTCAACAGAAACGGCATTCTCTAGTCATCACTTTTCTGGTCATTGGCCCCGTCCCATCATCTCCGTTTCTTTGCCGAATCACAGTGTCTCCGCTGATCTTCCTCTTAGCCGATTTACCATGCTTCAAAGCCAACGTCATCTTTGATCGACAGTGGTAGGTCTTCAACACGATAATATCAGGAACCATTGGTACTAATATCAGGAACCATTGGTACTAATATCAAGAATCATTGGTATCAATATCAGGAACCAGTGGTACCAATATCAGGAACCAGTGGTACCAAACCATTGGTATCAATATTCGTGGAACCATTGGTACCAATATCAGTAACCAGTGGTACCAATCTTCGTGGCATACAAAATAGACTGAACAAAATCAGGAACTATTGGTATCAATATCAGGAACCATTGGTACCAATATCACGAACCATTGGTACCAATATCGAAAAATGGTTTGCATGGAGGAAGAGAGAATCGTGACTCACCAGAGAGCGCGAGTAGATGGCACGTTTGCGAGACGAGTCGAGTAGAGAGAACGGCCGGGACAAGACGAGTCGGATGGAGAACTGCGGCGGCGACCAGGTAAGGGTTTGCGCTAATTTGGAACCGGGCCGAAAGCAAGACCGGGACGGGGAGAAAAATGGTAGGGTTTGAGGAAAGGGAATGACAATCGACTAACAAGACCGGGATGGAAAGAAAAACGATTGAGGGTTTGAGGAAAGAGAATGAGGAAATTTTGAATAAAAATCACGATTCTATCTTTCTTAATTTGGGATTCAAAAAATCAAATTCAAAATTTAATTAAATGTTGATAGAGAAAAATCAGGAATAGCATTTAATGTTTTCAATTAGTTAAGATTTGATAAGAAAATAGAATCAATAAAAATATAATTTATTATGCTAATACCAAAATTACCCTCAATCATAACAACCATTAGATTATAAATTTAAGAACCCAATTTTGATCTAACAGTCTAAACCTAATCCCCATAGTGGAGATATCTTTTTAGACATCCCCACTGAATCCTATTTCTTTTTTGCTAATTAGGTTGAACTAGTTTTTCCAATTTGTTGTTCAATTTACATGTTACTCGAAGATCCACT
The DNA here is from genome assembly GCA_012979155.1 of Hypericum perforatum. NCBI lineage: Eukaryota > Viridiplantae > Streptophyta > Magnoliopsida > Malpighiales > Hypericaceae > Hypericum > Hypericum perforatum. The sequence continues at coordinate 40,242 of SOPF01024932.1, read as the reverse complement.
TAGATATTTTTAGGCACGGTTCCGAAAATACCAAATTTATTTTCTTTTTGAAAAAGATCATACACAAAAATTCAACAAACCCCACCGGTTATAAAAGTTCCGGCACCGACATTCCCCCACCGGCGAGAGAAAAGAAAAGGCAATACTTTGGGGAGAAAGCCATCAGAAACAAGGAGATGGAGGATCAGCCCCGACACTGGCGTGTCTCAGACGACCGTCGTGAGAAAAATCAACATCTAATGTTCATCAAATGGCTTCTTATCGGCCCAAAAACCTAATTAAAAAAATAAAAAAAAGACGAAAAAGAAAGAAGAAATGGGTTATAAAAAAAGCACATCCCTCAGATGTCAATATATTCATCAATTAAGAGATCAGCCCACTACTTTAACGTTTAAACCATTGAATCATCACCGGGACGTGCGACAGATTTCGAATCGGGAAGAAATTAAAAAAAAAATGAAATTAAGAGAGTAAAGCACCTGAAAAGGAATAAGGGGAAAAATAAGTTGGAGGACGGAGGAGGAGAAAAGGGGGGCGTTTGTTTATTTATAGCTTGACAGATTGAAAAAAAATTAGGGTTTTTGTGGATGACCAGTCGGCGGTTCTCGGTGTCAACACAAAGTAATCTGAACCAATAACCAAAGTTCAGATAAAGTGAATTGATATTAAATATTTATTTGACCAATTTTATTGTATTTTAAAGATTTTATTCGATTTAAAGGTTATTGTATAAGCGAAGAAAACTTATTCCTATGTTTGGTTACGAGTCAAACTATAAATTTATTTCATTTAGAACAATGAAATTGAGAATTCATTTACAAAGAAAACTCTAAAATACTATAAATGGATTCCCTAAGTATTCGCAAAAAAAAGGTATGTGTTGTTCTTGATATAATGTGGCGGAATTATTCTCGTTATAACGAATGAGAATGCAATGATTTAGAATAATTTTTTTAAATCCAAACTAATAGAACATGTAGATCTGTAAATTAGCAAATGAATTTTATAGATCAATGAATTGCTAATAATAACTTACGTACCCTAAAATGAAAAAACCTTTTTCATTTACATATAAAAAAATCAATGACAGAATGGTTGGAGCTAAAGAGATCTTTTGAAATAATATTTATCTTCTTTATTAGTAGAAGGCGTGCAATATGAGACGTAGAATTAATAAATTTAATCCCACAATAGCTATGATTTTATTTTTTTTGAGTGGGCTATGATCTTGATTTCAATAGAAACAGAAACAGAAATATCTGTTTCTACGATTTTTAATCAATCTTATCCACTTAAATTGAATTTGGAATTCTTGTTTCAAAAAAGAATTTCCAATGGCTGGGCTAATGGGCTATGTTGCAACCATTTCAGGTCCATATTTCGCAGCCAAGCAAGGTATGCCCTCGCAATGGCAGTAACGTTTAGAACAGTATGGGCATGATCTATGGCCTTCATTATTAAATCCGGAGTAGGATATTTATGGCTTTTTCAATCTTATAGTTTTAAGACATGATTTATGGCTTCCGTTAAAAAAAAAACTTGATCCAAGACAAAAATGTAATATATAATTCAAGGCTTATTTTGTTTTAGCACGTTTGCGGAGAAAGTTAGATGACGATAAATTATTAAGTTAACTTTGAAAATTATAAATAATATCACCATATTAGCGAATATCTACAATTTAATTCCAACATACTATTTTAACAAAATTTATTGTATCAAAATATTACAAATTTTGACTTGATCAATACCACTTCACACTGGCATGGCGCTTGCAACATTATTGAGTCATAAGTCTTGTAGGAACAATTAATTTTAATACTATATTTGAATCAAAATATGTAAATAAATACGTAAAACTTCACTATTTATAAATTAAATTGTTGAGTATATGTCAATCCAACGAATGAAAGAAGACCCGAATTAATTGGACGTGTGCATATTTACTCAGACATGTGTCGGATTACTCAAAATGTGATTGCAAATGTTTTAACTGACAAAGTAAAATTTTCGGATATTATTTATTTATAAAAAGAAAAAATAGGTCCACCCGTCACCGTGTCCACCGTTGACTGTTCTCATAACGAGAAGTGGCTTTGACCATCCTAAATCTGACGTGGTGGGATCTGGTTGGTTCCCGGGACGTGTCCAGTAATCAGAAACAACGGATTCCATTCAACCGCTACTTTCTCTTAATGACCAAAATAGCCCTCCCAAGTACCCTTCCGTTCGAGAAACACCCAAGGGCACCGAAGTCAAAATCGTTTCAAATAAAGCGGGAGGAAGAAGAAGAGAAGGACTTCCTTTGGTCGGAAAGAAAAAAACGGAATAAAAGGTTTCTCTGTAATTAAAAAAAATAAAGAGAAGTCAGGGGTAAAAAAGGAAGAGAAAATGATAGGATGGTTGAAGCAGTTGGCGAGATCTTTCGGTGCTTCGTTTCTATGGCTCGTTTGTTTGATTTACTTCACTCAGGTAAAAAAATATTCCTCCGCATCCGTTCTAATTTGCGATGAATTTATTTGAAATCCTTTTAATTAGCGGCCGGCGATCGGATGGCGAAGATGATGGAACTGTGTTTCGAGCTGGATTATTTGATCGGTTAGGGTTGATTTGGTCTTAGGAGGGGTGTCGGATTAGGGTTTGGGAATTAGATTGGTCTGTGTTTTATCGGACAGATTTTGATTTTTCTGTAATTGGTGTGAGAAATGAAAACTCTTTGGGCGGAGGGTGAACTTTAACTGCTTGAGGTGGGATTAGATTGTGCGGAGCCTGAGAAACGTTCTTAAGCATCGAAAGCTGTAGACATCATTTGATCGAAATGTTGCAATGACAACGTTATTGAGGGACTTGTACTCGCGATGTTTGGTTCAGTAATTATGTTCTTCTTACTTGAAGAAATGGGTTTGCCTGGTGTCTAGTATGTATCTGGGTTAGCTTGGCTGAGGTGTGCTAGCTTCTGGGATTTTTTTGGTTAATGATGACCTGATCTTTTTTATTTTTTTGAAACCTTATCCTTCGTGTCTTTTGGTGCATGCTGCATAAGTCGATGCCGTCTGAACATTTCCAAATGTGAACTCAGGGTTTCAGGTCCTTTGTCTGGACAGCGGTATCATATCAGATGAAAGACAATCTTAAGTTGTCGCCATCAGCCTCCCAACTTGTGACTTCGGTAGCTTTTTTCCCATGGAGCATCAAACCTTTATATGGGTACGGCTCTTTTATATGCTTTTTAGAATGAAGTTGCTTCCCACAACTTAATCTGTTCTAAGTGTTCTATCTTTTAGTGTACATCACAAGTCTTGTTTCTTTGAATGCAGGATCTTGTCGGACTGCATACCCATTAAAGGAAAGAAGAGGATACCTTACTTAATAATTGCAACAATCTTGTCTCTAGTCCCATGGCCTATTTTAGGACTGAACTCAACTTTGAGGAATTCTAGATGGCACCTTATGGTTTTGTTGACAATGCAAAACCTTGGCTCTGCTATGGCTGATGTTGTAATAGATGCGATGATTGCTGAGGCCGCAAGACATGAGAGGTAAAAGTCTTCCGAATATAATTGGGTTTTGATGTTTAAAGAAATATGGAAGAATCTCCTGGATTTGTTGTTGAAAGAAATAGAAAAGAATTTTCAGGTTTCCTATGCTTACACAATCCTTGCAATTTCCAGGATTTGAACAGAGTAGACCTCTATTAGCAATTATTTTTATTTATATTTTCCTGGCCAATTGCAAGGGTATCACTTTATCATTGTACCCTCCTAACTGAATCAAGATATGAAGATCTCTCTGGTGCATATGCCTCCAATATTGTCAACTTTGATATTTGAAAATAAGAGCTGACCCCTTATTTTTCCACCATGTTTTGATAAGCTTGAATTGTTGGTTTGTTCTTAATATATATGAATCTAGCATATTTTGGTTAATGACACAGGGCCTCATTTGCTGGAGATCTTCAATCAATATCTTGGCTGTCAATGGCTTTGGGTGGAGTATTTGGCAGTTTGCTGGGAGGATATGCATTGACCAGTTTGCCAATAGACACCATTTTCCTACTTTTTTCTGTTCTACCTGCTATACAGTTATTATCTTGTGGTTTGACTGGGGAAAATTCTGTAGCCAACAAAGTCCTGCCTGAATTTTCTAATCTGAATGGCTCCAATGGGAACGATGGAGTTCTGGATGAAGAAAGTTACCTAGGGAAGAAGTCGTCGAGTAAGAGTACTTCGAGAAGAAAGAAGACCCCAAAGAATGCAAAGAAGGAATTAGCTACTAATACTAGGACTCAAATGTCTGCGAAAAACAGATCATTTTCGCTGCAGTGGTATCATTCTTTTAAAGCAGCTATGTACAGTTTGCTACGCGCTTTCAGGCAGCCTCTGATTCTGAGGTAATTAATTACAACTATTACTCTATTGCATGCCCAAGCAAAGGTGACACCTAGCACAAATTTGTAGCTGTAACAATTTTATGATTGTCCAGATTAAACTGCTCTGACTCGTTGCGTTGAATTCTCAAAATTTGGACCTGCAGTTTCACTTATTTAGTTTAGATAACTGGAAATGTGCATTTTGGGGGGTCCAGTTGCATGGTAAATAGAGCCGAGGAGTTTTGTTAGTTACAACTTTTTGGTTTTTCTTTTCCTTTAGTATTCACTATGGCGTATTTGTCAATCCTTCTAACAGATTTTCTTTTTGTTGTAACTTGAACGTGTGAAGACCAGACCAATGACTTGGTTTTTCCTGGCACATGTCACGGTTCCAAACCTCTCAACGGTAATGTTCTATTACCAGACAGAATTCTTGAACCTGGAAGCATCATTTTTGGGTACTGCTCGTGTTATTGGATGGCTAGGTCTCATGATTGGAACTTTCACTTTTAATCGCTACTTCAAGACAATGAAACTGCGTAAGATTCTCCTGTAAGTATTTCGCGATCCTTACTATCTCGTGGCAAGAACTTACTTTGTCCTGCTCTGTTTGATTCAGTTGTTTGAATTTTCTTGCATGATGCAGCTGGGCTCATGTTGGAATATCTTGCATGAACATTTTGGACATGGTTTTAGTGTCTCGAGTGGGCCTTGCTTATGGAGTTTCAGATAAGCTTTTGGTCCTAGCTGGATCTGCTCTTGCTGATGGAATCAATCAATTCAAGTATGATGTGTTCCCACTTTACTCTTATTCTTATTTTTCTGCATCTGTTATCTGCCTTCTGTTATTTGCAAGTTAGCTTATTGTGTTCTCAGTCTTTGCAAATACATATCAATCTCTGCTCTCTCCTTGCAGATTCATGCCATTCCTTATCTTATCGGGGCAACTGTGCCCCCCTGGAATTGAAGGGACATTGTTTGCTCTCTTCATGTCGATTAACAACCTTGGATCAATGCTCGGGTCGTTTGTCGGTGCAGCGTTGGCTTCACTTTTGAACCTCTCGTCTGGATCCTATGACAATCTCCTGATGGGGTTAGCTATCCAAGTAATTTGCACGTATATTCCTGTTGCTCTTCTGTTTTTGATACCGAATGAAGCTACAGGGATATCAACATAGTTAGAGAAGAAATTACGTGTGTGACAAGAGAATCTTGACAGTCATGGGGTGCGCATTTGTCTAGCCGAAAATTTTGTAGCGGCGGAAAATAATCAGGAGTTTTAGAAGCAAAGATGAAAACACAGGAGGTATATTGAATGTGGAATACAGTTGTGGTGTAGACAAGCTTAAAGTTTTTTTTTTTTTTTGAGGAATAGACAAGCTTAAAGTTGTTAATCTGACATTCAAGTTCATTGAATGGAACATGTCTGATTGTATTACCATTCTGACAAAAATCACCATCTAATGACTAGTAGAACTTTTGGATGATTAAACTTTCAGCTTCTTCATTTACTGCTAAGTTGATGTATTACCTTCCCATATCTTTGACTGGTTTAATATCCTTGCCAAATATTGCTCTGTATCTGCGAGTTGTTTAGCATCTTGCAGCCACAAGTTTAAACATAAGAAAGGCACACAAAGGACATTTACCTACAACTTTAGGTGATTTGATGAGTGTTATACTGGTATTTGAAAGATAGCTGCTCCGAAGTCGGGATGTCTGTTCTGTAAATACCAATATTGCACAAACTTAAGAAGTCTAAATCCTCTGGCATAGCTCAAGTTATTGCATAGAGAACATAAAAACAGAGGAAAGAGTGTCTACAGCCTCTTCGAGGGAAAGTTCAACGAGACAGCAAGTCTGCTAAAGTGATTGCGGCGAAGTCCTTTGTCATTGGAGGCCATTCAGTTACTGGAGAAGGGCCACTGCGTTATTAGCTCCAAGCTAACTTGTCTCATGGTAGGCCTTGCCCCCAGATCACACAATTCCCGCAGGCAATCGCAAGACGCGTCTTCGGGTGGTGGGAGGCGCTGGTCGATCACGTCCTTAAAAATGAGTACGATGGTTAATTGCTGGAGGTGAAGCAGATGGAAGTGCTGTTTTTGCTGGGGTTGAAAAGTATCGATATAAGATCGGCTGGATTTCCCATAACTTCAAGAGCCACATAAACACGTCACATTTTCCTTCATTGTATAGGTATAGATATGGGATTGCTGAAAGAAATGTACTCTCTTTAATGAACTCAACCAAACTTGATTTTATTCATCTCATAAGAGATTAAATAGAGAATAAGAAGAAATCATAGGGAATTAAGAGAGGAATATACTGTTTTATAGTCTGCTAACCGTTGCAGTTGCAATGGCTAGTTTTCTTTTTCCGGAAACACAACTGCAGCTCGGAACAACAAAGTGAGATATAAATAGAACAATAATCTGGTCAGAAACACATCTTCAGGAACACCAGATAGCAGAATGAACATCAAGGATGAACAACTCTTGAATCATCCGCAACATAATGAAGAACCAAGGAGATAATAAGGAATAGAACAACACTAATAAGTTAGGCTTATACAAATTGTACAATCCCAATTTTGTTGGACAAATATCGAAACCGATTAGGATGAAGAATTTTTGTGAAAATATCAGCAGCTTGTTCATTGCTACACAAGTAAGGAGTTGCAATGTCTTTGCTAAGAACATTTTTTCTCACATAGTGAGAGTCAACCTCTATATATTTGGTTCTCTCATGAAAATAGGATTAACAAGAAGTTCAAAATATTTGCATAGGTTCATTGAGAGAGAAACCAAGTTCAAGCACCAACTATTTTAACCAGATCATCTCAGTAACAATTTGAGTCATAGCTCTAAACTCAGCTTCTACAAATAATCTGAAAACTACAAATTGTTTTTTGCTTTTTGGAGTGACCAAATCTCCCCAAATGAACAATAACCACAGATAGATTTACTGCTATGAGAACTAGCATAGTTATTATTAGAGAAGACAACAATCTTCAGGTGACCAGATTTCCTCATCATCAAATCCAAACCCAAACTAGACTTAATATAGTGAAGAATTCTTTCAGCAATAAAAACATGACTAGTCTTAAGATCATGCATGGTTTGACTGATAAAACTAACAACATAGGATATCTTAGGTTTGGTAATAGTCAGATAGATAAACTTACCAACCCACCTTCAAAAACTCTAAAATTCTGGACAATATGCTACATTTAGTTATAGAGAGTGTTGTACCACGTTTAATTGGAATTTCTGCATGAACAAATTCTAGCTTCTTTGTCTCTTTTAAGAGATCTATCACATATTTCTTTGACACATGTGTATTTCCTATTTAGAGTAAGCAAACTTTATGCCCATAAAAATTTGAGCTTACCAATCTAATTTTCTTTTCAAGGCAAGTTGCAAATGTTCAATAACTTTTAGATTATTACTAGTAATAATGATATCATCCATATACATGCAAGTAACAACCTTCCCCTAGAGCTTTAAATAGTGGAGAGAGTGTTGTCTATGTAGCACTTCTTAAAGCCTAAGGAAAATAATTCTCTGTTCAATCTGTGGTACTAAGCTCTAGGAGACTGTTTAGGCCACATATTACCTTTTTGAATTTGCACACTTTTTCCAACTTAATCAAAGGATGTCACTTGAGGGGTTCCATGAAAATTTCTTCCTCCAAGTCACCCTAGAGAAAGGCATTCTTCACATCTATTTGATAAATTAGCCAATCAAAGTTTACTACAACAAAGATGAGAACTCTAATGACGTTCATGTTTGCTATAGGTACAAAAATCTTAGAGTAATCTATACTAGGAGTTGAGTAAGCCTTTAGCAACCAATCTAGCTTTGTGTCTCTCTTTGGATCCATCACTGTGTATTTTATCTTAAATAAACACCTATAACAGACAGCTTTCATACCTCGAGGTAAAATAATAGGAGTTTCAGTCTTATTCTTCATTTGTTGTAATATGCCAAAACTTGGACTTCCCAACTTCTTCATAGCTAGATAGTACTTCTTCATAGCATAGATATGAACTTGAAGCAGACTTATAAGAGACAAACCTGTCCATAGGGGACAATTTAATAATGTATATTTTGTAGGTGATAGGTTTTTTTGGTTTTAGAGATCTTCTTACCCAATTCTCTCAATCTGGTTCATTATTCGCAACAACAGGTTACTTCACAAGACTGCTTGTACTTTCTCTATTTGTGCCAAACCTTGTCCTTTCGACCTTTGAGTTCATGTTATAAACAAGTGTTACAAGAAGAAGAGATTACCCTATTCTCAAAGTTAGCATCAAATTCTCAGCCCTTATCTTCATCTTTGTAAGATATTCTTACCTTGTTTATGTCTTGAGCTTTGTTCTAAACTATCTTCCCCAGAAACTCATTAGTGTGCTCTGTAGATAATTTGTGAATATAATATACTTCATCCTCAATAAAAGTTACATCTCTAATGACATACTTTTGTTTAGTTTTAGTATTATAACATTTGTATCCTTTGGTAACAGTAGAATAACTGCAAAAAACACATCTCTTAACCTTTCGATCATGTTTGTTTCTCTTTATACTAAGGACAAGAACATAACAAATACATCCAAAAATTTTGAGATGATAAAAGTTAATGAATCTTTGAAGGAGAAGCTCATGAGAATATTTGAATTGTAAGTTCTTACTAGGAGTTCTATTAATCAGATAATAAGATGTATACCAAATGGCGTGTAACTTAATGGTATAAGAAATTATAAAATTCAAGGAAATCAAAGATTCAAATCATGGCAAGGTTTGTAAAAAATTACTTATAAAAAATAGATAACAAGATGTTAAAATGACATCAGGCCAAAAGGTCTTAGGCATATTAATTTAAATTTTTACAAGCAACCTTAAGTAAATATCAATTTTCCTCTTGGCCATCCCATTTTGATGGAGAGTATAAGTGTAGGATTTTTGTTGCATGATCCCAAGTTCTTTAAGCTATTTAGATAAGCATAGGTACTCAGTATTAATGTCAAATCTAAATTTTTTTAATCTTTTTGTTGAACTGACTTGAGATCATAAGTCTGAAGTCATTGAATCTCTCTAACACCTCTATTTGATTTTTTAAAAGATAAATTCAGATGATTTTGGAAAAATGATCAATGAAAGTGATAAAGTATTTGAACTGACATAGGAAATAATAGGAGAAGCCCACAAATCATAATGTAGAAAGTTCAAAAGCATAACTGTATTTAGTAAAAGAAATAAACAATATATTTATGGTTACTTTAACAAATTTAAACTTTGAGCAGCCATAAGCAATGGACTTGGCAAAATTTTACTTAAAATAATACCAAAAGGGTGTCCTCACCAAAAGTGCCAGATTTCTGAGATCTCTTGTGTGGTGGCACTCAAAGCGACTTGATCATTTTGAGTGGACATAAAGACCATTGTTTAATCTTCCTTTACCAATCAAATTTCTTATTTTTATGTCCGAAAAAAGAATATAAATAGGGTAAAAAATTACTCTACAACATAATTATTTAGTAATTTTACTAATAGAAATGAGTTTAACAGAGAGTTTGTCAATCAATAAAACCTTATATATGTACTTTTATTTACGAAATCTTTATCTCCAATACCAGAAATGAAGAGGAAATCTCCTTTGTCAACAAAGACACTATAAACATAGGTATTGTGATTCACAGTTGACAAATCAGTTAAGTCAAATGTCATATGATGACTTGAACCAAAGTTAACAATCCAACAACTAGAAGTACTTTTAAATATAGAGCAAGAGAAGACAAAATCCTTACCACCAACATTATGTTGGGAGGAACTTCCATACTTTTCTGCTCAGTTCTAGGAATTTGTTAAAGTTGCTTTTGCATTAGATATATATTCTTGAACTACTATAAAATCTATTGTACAATCAAATCAACAACATTATTTTGGATCTCACTAGCTTTTAGAGGACCTATGAGTAGGTTCCCATTGGTATGTGGCTTAATAGTAGCTCCCATGGTGAGATTTGTGGTGGATTGCTTTTGAGACCTCAAGTGAAAGTATAAACCTCAACACTTATCATAACTATGCCTTCTTTTCTTGCAATTCTTGTAAAACATGGGTGTTTTGTTTGAATTATATTTGCTACCTCTACCTTTAAAATTCCCAAAAAGCTATGAGCTCCTCTCTTCTAGTTGGAGAAGAACACACTAACCTTAGTGAGTTTCTCTTTCCCTTTGTTGCTAGGGAGAAATTTCTATCTTGTTTCCTTAGCCTAAATTCTTAAGCACACAGTCTCAAAGAATGAAAGATCAAATGAGGTGAGAATTTGATCAATCAATCTTTTAAAACTAGGCTTAAGTACAACAAGATGATCAAAGATCCTATCGTGGTCCACTCTTTGTTGAATAGTGATGAAATCATATGTAGGAGGCTTATGGATTTCAAGCTCATTCTACACTTGTTGCATCCTTCCAAAAAACTCAATGTAAGGAGTATCTCTTTGCTTACATTTAGTAAGCTTCTTTTAGAGCATATACTCTAAACTGTTACCATACATCCTCATGAGAGAATCCCATAAGAGTTTAGAAGTATTTGCTTGAGCAAATATCTCATAAAACTTGGGGTCAAGAGCACTATAAATTAGCATTATAATAAACTCATTATTAGTTTCTCACACATCAAATTCCTCACTCTCTTTCTCAAGAAGAGCAGGAACTTTGCCATTGACATAGCCAAACATGTCCTTGGTATGCATGGTCATTTTGTGAGCCTTGACCCATAACAGATAATTATGTTCATTATGTTGTGAGGGGTAAATTTTAAGTGTGTAGTGTTTTCATGCTCAAAGGCTATGATTTTTTTGGTTGTATTTGTATTTTCTATAGTTGCAGCAGATTCATAAATGGGACGATCATACATGGTTTTGTTGGAATTTAAGAGACTTTGATATCATATAAATTTCAATAAGACAAGAGTCGTTAATAAACTCAGCCAAGCTTAATTTTATTCATCTCATAAGAAGTTAAATAGCAGCAAAAATTATAGGGAATACGAAGAGAGGAATAGACAAATTTGACAGTCTGCTAGCCATTTCAACTGTAGAGCTAGTTCTCCTTTTCTGGAAACAAAATTGCAATTAGGAACAATCAATTGAGATCTAAACACAAGTAGAACTGCAACAACTCCTTAGGCATCTAATTGCAGTTCTTAGGCTTTAAGAAGTGCTACATAGACAACACTCTCTCTGTAAGTGTGGAAGGATGGAAATAGGTCTGACTCTTATTGCAATTTTTTTTGAGATCCAGTTCATCGACTTCGTCAAACTCTTATTACACTGAAACATAGTGAGAAAAACCCATAATAGAAAAAGAGTACCCGATAAGAAAAAAGTCTTTATCTTGAAGTTTGTTGGAGAATTGGTTTTAACCAATGAAAGATGTTGGCCCAATTGAGTGGGATAAAATTGAGCTAATTTTGAAGTCACACCATTTGATTTTGGATATTTTGTGAAAATACTTGTGGAAAAGAAATCAATTCTTGGTGTGAATGAAAAATTGGCTTAGAGGTGGTGCGATTACGAGTTACGGAATTATGGGTGTGTGAGAATTGTTCCAAGTTCATGGCCTATTCTTTGTAGGACTTGGCCCAATTTGTTGAAATAATTCTAGGCCCAAACACCGTTGGGCTCTCATTTGGACAAGCCCACGTTCTAAAAAAATTTTCCTCTTCTAGATGTTATTTAAATTTAAATTGAAAAATTAAAATTTAATATTTAATTGTAACCACCTATTTTTATTTTAGGATTTTATGAGCTTTGTAACCTCTTATTTAATTGGTAGGTTAATGGCCATATTAATTCTAGATTTGAATATTGAAGGTCCTAGACTCCCTATAAACATGGTGCTCTTCCTCCATTCCAAATCACCCATTAGGTCACACTCTTTCTTGAGCTCTCTACCTCTCCCTCTCTAGATCATACCATTTCTCATTTGTGTTGGAGTTCTAGACCATCAAAGTTCGCAAGGTGTTCAGTAGTACTTCCTATTGTTCACATGATTGGGCGTTGTACCTTGGAAACTCTCTTACCCATGAAATTCGGAAGCTATACGATGGGTAATAAGAATTTAAGGGCACACGGTGAAACCGCGACCTCGTCCAAGATGGAATCCGAAGTCATTACCTTGGAAAAAGACGGTATTAACGCTTTGCTCAAAGTGTGGTAGTAAACTATCTCTCACTTTACACTTTGGTTTGGTATTGTTAATATCTTTACTAATATTTCAAATATTTCTTACAATCTTAAACTCTTATTATATGTATGAAATGTTAGTAAATGCTATTCGCTATTGGTGAAATATTCGTCTCTGGTTTTATATTTTCTTTTGCAATTTGTGAGTTTGCATTTCTTGGAGTGTTATGTGCAAAGGTTTTCGTCTTACTATCTGTCTTGTTTTTTTCCGAACCTGAAACCTAGTGTTGCTGGGCTTCGTTGATGTGGAAAAAATAATAATACTTTTGGTTTGTACGAAAGCTGGTTTGAAAAATTGCTCTGGAATTTTAATTTAGATTTGTTTCACGGTTGTTATTTTTCTACCTGGGTTATAGTGGTTTCTTTTAATCGATCTATTTCGTTGCTTTTGCAATCAATTTGTTCTCGACGTTAATATTTTTAACTTGCAATTTCATTTGTAACGTACTGACGATTTGAAGTATGGCAAATTTATTTTATTAAGTGCATTTATTCTAGAAACGTGTTAGACTATTTCACTTACCGTGTACTATACATGCAATCGTGTTTAATTCCGACTTATTTGTGAACCATTGTAAGTAGTTTTGTTGTACCGGTTACGACTAAATTTATTTTGGTATCATTGGTATTTTTTGTAATACTAGTTACAAACCGAATACTTGCGAACTTCTTTTTGTGATTTAGAAAATGGCTAATATTAATAATTCCGGTGAGGTGAACCTGACCAACACCAACATCAACGTGAACGAAGAGGTTCCCGTGCTGATGGCTAGCGGTGCTGAGACCGTGATGCCAGGTATTAGAAACCTAATGTCGCTCCTGTATTCTCAACTTGAGAAGCCGGAGAAGTTCAAGAGCGGAAATGTCAAGAGATGGCAACAAAAGATGCTTTTCTACTTAACCGCTTTGAGTTTGAACCAGTTTCTTAAAGAGAAGAAACCAAAAGAGGATGTGAGTAATCCATAACAAATTGAGATCTATAGTGCATGGATGCACGGGGATTACATATGTCACAACTACATATTAAGCTCCCTCGATAATGCACTTTATAGTGTGTACTATACCAAAGAAACTTTGAAGGATCTTTGAGAATCGTTGGAGCATAAACATAAAGTTGACGATGCCTGTACAAAAAAGTTTGTGGCCGGGCGCTTCTACGACTATTGAATGGTTGATAGAAGGAGCATTGTGGATCAATGCGAAGAGTTGCAATTGATCTTCCATGAGCTTCCCCAAGAGGAGATGGCCATTAATGATGCCCTCCAAGTGGCTATGGTGATTGAAAAATTACCACCATCGTGAAAAGATTTCAAGATGTACTTCAAGCATAAGAAGAAGGCAATGATGTTCGAAGACCTTATCCAAAGGTTGTATATCGAGCAAGATAGCTGAGAGGTTGATAAGAAACCAAGCGGCATAGTTGCTAAGGCCAATGTGGTTGAGGTTGGAGAAAACTCCCGAGGGAATAAGCGTAAGTGCTCAAATGATTCCAAGGGAGATGCTCCGAACAAGAGCTTCATCGATGCTTGTTTTGTGTGTAACAAGGTTGGCCATCGGCCAACGATTACCACAAACATCTTGCTACCGAGGGAAAAAAGATGACAAGCCAAGGCAAGGCCAAGAAGAAGAAACCTGCTTGGGCAAACATGGCAGTAGATAGCTTGAGTTCGGACCTCAAGGAGATGCACCTCACAGCTGTTGTGTCCGAGGTGAATCTTGTGAGAGGGAACTCAAAGGAATGGTGGGTTAACATAGGGGAGCTACTGGCCATATTTGTGCAAACAAATGGATGTTCAGGACCTATCAACCACTTGATGATGAGAATTGCTACATGGGCAACCCCGCTATCTCAAAGGTTGAAGGAAAAGGGATGGTCATGCTGAAGATGATATCGGGAAAGGACATCATGTTGATTGATATACTACATGTGCCCGAGATTTAGAAGAACCTTATCTCTAGGGTGGTGCTTAACAAAAGGGGCTTTTGACTTGTGTTCGAGACTGATAAGATCATCTTGAGTAAAGGAGGAATGTTCGTTGGCAAGGGGTACTTGAGAAACAATCTATTCAAGATGAGTGTAATGACTTTAGCTCCAAAGCTAAAGTCTAGTGATAAGATTGATGTAAGTGTTGCCAATAAGGCTAGCACAAGCAATAATATAATGAATGTTGCCGAGAAGGCCAATGAGAAGTTGAAATTTGCTTATCTTTGTGACTCATTACATTTATGGCATGGTAGACTAGGTCATGTGAACTACAAGTCTTTGCAAAGACTAATATCTCTAAACCTAATACCAAAATTTAACATCGATCACAAACATAATTGCGAGACTTGTGTTGAAGCAAAATATGCTAAAACTTCTTCCCACTCGATTGAGCGAAGTATGAAACTATTAGACTTAATCCATACCGATGTATGTGATTTAAAATATGTGCAATCCCGAGGTGGTAAAAATTATTTTATAACTTTTATCAATGATTGTACACGCTATTATTATGTCTACTTAATAAGAAGTAAAGATAAAACAATAGACAAGTTCATTCAGTGTATAATAATGAGGTTGAGGACAAGCTTGGCAAGAAGATCAAAAGTCTTCAGAGTCATCGGGGTGGTGAATATGATTCTCCATTTACACTAGTGTGTGCTGAAAATGGAATTATTCACCAAACCACAGCTCCCTATTCTCCTGAGCAAAATGAAATTACTGAAAGAAAAAATAGGATGCTTAAGGAAATGATGAATACCATGCTAATAAGTTCTGGACTACCCAAGAACTTGTGGGGGGAAGCCTTTCTGTTAGCCAACTATGTGCTTAATAGGGTACCGCACAAAAATTTGGATAAAATACCTTATGAATTATGGAAAGGTCGTGTACCAAGCTACAAATTCTTGAGAGTTTGGGGATGTCTTGCTAAGGTCCAGATCCTACCTCCCGAGAGGTCAAGGATAGGACCCAATATAGTGGATTGTGTGTTTATTGAGTATGCACAAGATAATGCTGCATATCGGTTTTTAGTACACAAGTCAGATAACCCTGATATCTATGTAAATACTATCATTGAAGCTAGGGATACTTCTTTCTTCGAGGAAAACTTCCCTCACAAAGTACCAAAAGAGGTTGACAACCAAGTTGATCAGAGTCGGGGAAATGTGAGGGGAGAAGAACTTGAAGATCCTAGGGAAAGTAAAAGAACAAGGAAAGAGAATTCCTTTGGGCTATATTTTCTGATATACTTGTTAGAAAAGGATCTGATAACCTAAAAAAAAGTAATGTCTTTTACAGACTCTGCTCTTTGGAAGGAATCGGTGAATAGTGAGATAGAATCTATCTTACATAATCACATGTGGAAACTAGTTAAACTACCTCCGGGTAGCAAACCACTAGGCCACAAGTAGATCCTCAAAAAGAAGATGAAGCCAGATGGTACTATAGACAAGTACAAGGCTAGACTTGTAGTTAAAGGCTATAAGCAAACCGAGGGTATTTATTATTTTGATACTTATGCTCATGTCTCTAGGAAGACCTCTATAAGGTTAATTGTAGCCTTAGCAACATTATTTGACCTAGAGATCCATCAAATAGATGTGAAGACAACCTTCCTAAATGAAGATTTAGAAGAGGATATATACATGGAACAACACGAAGGATTTGTAGTTCTAAGTAAAGAGCATATGGTGTGTAAACTTGTAAAATCCTTATATGGATTAAAATAAGCACCTAAGCAATGGTACAAAAAATTTGACAGTGTAATGCTATCGAATATTTTTCGGATAAACCAATGTGATAAATGAGTCTAGGTAAAAGGAGATCATAAAGACTATGTGATAGCATATCTCTACGTAGATGATATGTTAATTATGGAAAAATAATGATAATATCAAAATTACTAAGAGAATGTTGTCCAGAAATTTTGACATGAAAGACTTGGGAAAAGCTGACCTAATACTTGGGATAAAGATTATAAAGATACCAAATAGTTATGCTCTTTCCCAAAATGATTATGTCAAAAAGATTCTGGACAAATTTGATAAAGATAGCAATGTAATCGCAAGAACACCAATGGAGGTGTTGTCAAGTCTCTACAAGAATCACAGAGATAGTGTGTGATAACTAGACTATTCTAGGGTCATAGGCTGTCAATCTAATGTATCTCATAGATTGTACTAGACCGAATATTGCAAACTCGGTAAATAAGTTATCAAGGTATATGAGTAATCCTAATGACGAGCATTGGAAAGCAATAGTTAGAGTCTTTAGATATATAAGGTACACGACCAACTATGGATTATACTATACGAGACATCCAGCTATTCTTGAGGGATATTTAGACTTAAATTGGATCTCGGACTCCAAGAACATAAAATCCATGAGTGGATATATTTTTGTTATTAGAGGGACGACCATCTCATGGACATCATGCAAGCAAACTTGCATTGCTAGATCAATTATGGAATTAGAATTCATAGCATTAGATCTGGCAGCTGATGAGGCAGATTGGCTCCGAAGTTTCTTGGAGGATATTCCTATGTGGTCAAAATCTGTGCCTCTTATTAGCGTAAACTGTGATAGTCAGTTAGCTATTAGAAGAGCATATAGTAATGTATATAATAGAAAGTCTAGACACATACATCGTAGACATAAATCCGTGAGAACATTATTCAAAATGGGTATCAAATCTTTAGATTATGTGAAGTCTAAAGAGAATATTGCATATCTATTAACAAAAGGTCTAACGAGAGACCAAATTGAGATTTTATCAAGGGAAATGGGATTAAAACCCATGAAATGACCTAATCCCATGATGGCAACCCAACCTGGATTATAAACCCCAATCTGCAGGTTCAAAGGGACAGCCGAATTATAAGACTAGGGTCGACCAAAGTACTCGGAAAATTGAATTACCTACCTATTCCTATGATGAAAGAGTGATAAACCTGTCCATGGGAAGGTTAATCTTTGAGCTTATAATGATCCTTATACTTCGAGTATATAAGTAGAGTATGGCAGAATACTCCTTATAAGAGATCACCTATATCGAATGGAAGAGACTGCTTCTATGAGATGAGTTAAGGGCTAAATATCTAGAGCATTCGATGAAGTTTCCAAGGCAGTCCAGGGCCAAAATGAACAACATCAAAAGAACCAAATAGTGGTTTGAGAATGAGTTATGTGAGTACCTTTGTCTTGGTATACACAAAATGTCGAATAGTTCAAAGCATCATATCGATTGATTGGTAAGTATATCTGAAGGTATTTCACTAAGAAAGGTTCAAGGCTTTCAACCACCTTTCCTGATGTAACGAATTCTCGCAGAACTCCATGTTGCATTTATCATTGATAGATGAATATCATATAAGTCATTTTTGCATTCATGTGAGGGATTGTTGGAGAATTGGTTTTAACCAATAAAAGACGTTGACCCAATCGAGTGAGATAAAATTGAGCTGATTTTGATTGGAAGTCACACCATTTGATTTTGAGTATTTTATAAAAATACTTGCAGAAAAGAAATCAATTCTCGGTGTGAATGAAAAATTGGCTTAGAGGTAGTGCGATTATGAGTTATGAAATTATGGGCATATGAGAATTGTTCTAAGTTCATGGCCTAATCTTTGTAGGACTTGGTACCATTTGTTGAAACAATTCTAGGCACAAACTCCGTTGGGCTCTCATTTGGACAAGCCCACATTCTAGAAGATTCTTCCTCTTCTAGATGTTATTTAAATTAAAATTAAAAAATTAAAATTTAATATTTAATTGTAACCACCTCTTTATTTTGGAACTTTTTGAGCTTTGTAACCTCCTATTTAATTGGTAGGTTAATGTCCTTATTAATTCTAGATTTGAATGTTAAAAGTCTTAGGCTCCCTATAAATAAGGTGCTCTTCCTCTATTCTAAATCACCCTTTAGTTCACACTCTTCCTTGAGCTCTCTACCGCTCCCTCTCTAGATCACACCATTTCTCATTTGTGTCGGAGTTCTAGACTATCAAAGTTCGAAAGGTATTCAATAGTGCTTCCTATTGTTTACGTGATTGAGCGTTGTACCTTGGAAACTCTCTTACCCACGGAGGCCAGAAACTATACGGCGAGTAATAAGAATTTAAGGGCATATAGTTAAACTGCGGCCTTGTCCAAGATTGAATCCGAAGTCATTATCTTGGAAAAAGACGATATTAACGCTTTGCTCAAAGTGTGGTAGTAAACTATCTCTCACTTTACATTTTGGTTTGGTATTATTAATATCTTTACTAATATTTCAAATATTTCTTACAAAGTTAACATCGCCAAAGTTAATTTTATACTGGAACACCCCGGCTAATTACATAAAACCCTGAACCCAATATTCCACAAACTTAGAAGTCTAAATCGCGTAGCTCACTTACCAAGTTATTGCAAAGAAAGTATGCAATCATAGGAAAGAGACGAAAAAAAAACACTAAACAAGCGCATTCATAAGGACAATGATGAACCGAGTTTGTCCGAAGCGCCTTTGAGGGACAGTTAACGAGGCATCAAGTCCGCTAAAGTGATCTTGGAGAAGTCCTTTGTCATAGGAGGCCATTCAGTTACCGTGGAGAAAGGCCACGGTGTTATCAGCTCCAAGCTAACTTGTCTCATGGTTGGCCTTGCCGCAGGATTGCGATTCCCGCAGGCAAACGCAAGACGCGCTGCATAAACCACGGCCTCTAAGACGCTGTCTTTGGGAGGTGGGAGGCGCTGGTCGATCATGTCCTTGAACAGAGTACGATGGTTAATTGGAGCAAGTGAAGCTGATGGAAGTGCTACTGTTTCCGGAGATGAAATAATTGATAAGAGGTCGGCTGGATGCTTTCCCATTATGACTTCAAGAGCCACCACGCCGAAGCTAAACACGTCGCATTTTTCGCTTACCTTCATTGTATATGCCAACTCTACGAAATAATAAAGATCTAGATCAAAATTCAACATTGTGAAACAGTTAACGTAATACTCAAGATGTCAAATGAAGAAAATAAAAGTCACTATTTTAAAGATTAGGATTTTGAGTACCTGGAGCAGTGTAACCAAACGTCCCTGCAAATGAAGTCCAATTTGAGGAATCAAGCAGTAAGAGTCTTGCAGTGCCGAAATCAGAGATATGTGCCTGATACTCCCCATCCAGAAGAACATTGTTGCTCGAGATGTCGCGGTGAATTATCGAAGGTGAGCAGTCATGGTGCATGTAAGACAATGCCTTTGCCATCCCTCTTATGACATTGATTCTATGAATCCAACCCATTTGCGAGGCTTCGTCCTCATTGCTCAAGATTGATCTAAGGCTTCCCCTCTCTAAGAACTCATATACCAAGAACGAGTGTATTGGATTGGAGCAGTAACCATACAACTTCACAATGTTCCGGATCTCGCTCCTAAAGGCTTTCAAGCCATCGCCTTGTGGCTCACGCATTTTCTTCAGAGCAACCACGCGACCTGATGGTAATGTGGCTTTGTAAACAACTCCATAGCCTCCTTCCCCAATGCAGTACATGAGATCGAATTCCTCAACAGCCTCAATAAGATTCTTGTATAGCATTTCTCCGTCGTGACCCCATATGGCAAAAAGGTCTTCAAACTTTGGCTCCCCAATCTTTATGTTTTTGCTTCTATTTGTGCAATAGATTCCATAGCATCCAACAAGGAAGAGAGCAAAAAATAGTACAACAATGGGAACAACAATCACCACAACCTTCCCGCGAGGCTTATGAGCTGCGACCGAGATACAAGGCTCTAGGCCGATGATGTTACCACACAAGTTTTTGTTGTCTCTGACTGCCTCATACGTGCCCTCGTGGAAAGCTATTAGATCAGGGACAGGACCTTCTAATTGGTTGAATGAGATATCCACCGTTGTCAAACTCAACAATCTAGAAAAGCTGGTATCTATTTTACCAGATAACTGGTTGTGAGATAAATTCAGGTACTCTAACATTTGTAGGTTTCCCAAATTTGTAGGGACCTCTTCTTCAAGTAAATTTTGACTAACGTCCAGTCCTCCTAAAACAGTCAAGCTCCCTATCTCTTGAGGGATTCCATCTCCAAGTTGATTGCTGCTGAGGTTCAAGAACAATAGTTTGGAGCAATAGCCAATTTGTTTGGGAATGGAACCATCAAACTGATTGGAAGATAAGTCTAGTGTTTCAATGTCATGAAGCTCTCCAATTTGCGACGGAATTTCTCCTGAAAGCTGATTGCCACTGAGGTTAAGATATAACAGAGTCAAATTCCCAAGCTCTTGGGGTATCCTTCCAGCTAGCTGATTGGAAGAGAGGTCTAAGGACTGTAGTTTTGGTGCTCTTCCTAGTGCAGATTGTATTTGGCCAGAGAGATAATTGCTGGCTAGTTTAAGTGTTGAGAGATTGTGGAACTTTTCCCACTTCCAAGACAACTCACCATAAAATTGGTTGTGGCTCAAATCCATGTAGTACAAGTGAGGGTGTACGCCGAAAGCTTCGGATATATTCCCATAGAGTAGGTTTCTATCAAGGCGAACTCGCACCAAGCTGCTGCAATTTCTCAGGCTTTGTGGGATTGGGCCAGTTAAAAAATTATCAACTACGATGAAAAACCGAAGTTGATCACCAAGACATAAATTGTTCGGTAAATAACCCGACAAGATGTTATTGGATATGCGGAAGTCTTGTAGGTTATGAAGATTGTTTAGTTCTGACGGAAGAATACCGGTGAGGACATTTTTCTGAAAAAGGAGAATGGATAACTTTGTCAAGTTCCCTATAGAAGCAGGGATGGAACCTGACAAAAGATTGCTACTCAAGTCAAGATAATCTAGAGATGTAAGCATCCCAATGGATACGGGAATCGAGCCGGACAAAGAATTGTTACCTAAAGCAAGAATTTCAAGTGAGGCAAGATGTCTGATGTCGTAAGGGATGCTTCCTGAGAAATGATTGAAGCTCAATCGAAGGATATCAAGCATAGTGAGGTTACAGATGGTGGGAGGGATAGACCCATAGAAGGAGTTGTTTTCGAGGTCGAGTTGGACGAGGTCGGGGAAGGACAAGAAGTGGAGAGTTTGGAGGGTACCTTTCAAGCCACAACTATTCAGGGTGATGTCAGTGACACTTGTTGTTGTTGTTCCGGAATTGCAGCGGACACCGTACCAGTTGGTACAATGGCTGGTATTAGATGTCCACGAAGACAGAACAGATTGGCTGGGGGTATCAAGGCTAGCTTTCCATTGAAGAAGGGCCCTTGCTTCTTTTTGGATCTGATCAGCTCCAGAAGTAGTCAAAGAAGCGGTTGCACATGAAACAAAGAGGAAGACAAAGACATGGAAAGATTTTAAGATGATTAGAGCTCGGGGAACCTGGAGCGAACATTTGGACATTGTTTTTGTTTTGTCGTAAAAGGAGGAACTAATTGAGCTGTAAAGCCTTAAAAAAGAAACTTGGGTGGACGGCAGACTTGGATGATGGGTAGCGTTCATTAGTATTCGTTACTATATTATAGAGAACGATATATCATATATGGACTCGGCCACGCAAAACATGGAAAAAATGCTCATTGGGAAAATGGACTGTGGTCCACCAAAAGAAAATGCCACGTAACAACAAAAAGAAAAGTCAAATCTATTAATTAAACCAAGTTGTATACTTGAATTAAGTCTCGGTTATGGAAGAATTCCAAATCGAACTAGTCAATTAAAAGATTAGTGCAGATATGGAAGAAAAAAAGTTTTGTCGACCAATAATGGCCAGTGAGTCTACAAAGTTATAATAACCGCGCTTGACCAACAGAATTATTAATCTCCTAGCTTCACGACCTTGTTCCATCTGGGCCTCTCGTTTCGTAAGTCGTCCTTCTTTTATTACTTTTGTTGACTCTTAACATTTTTCTTTGATCAGGCTTGTTGACTCGACTTTACATATGGTCGTTAATACTTATTATCAGATGTAAAATATCAGAAGAAGACGCCTTTGTTCCTAATTCCCTGGCAGTAAATATCCGCTTCTGTACTTGTCTTAAAAACACATGCTTATGTTTTATATGTTTACATTAGAAAAAGTCATCAAATATTCTGACAGTTACCGGAAAAGCTAATTCGGATTCAAAAGAAATACAACTACAAATATCACAAAGTTGTTTGTAAAAAGAAAGTTCAGTTATCAACTAGACGTGCATATGCTAAGTAATGGCCCGGGGAACATTAGAGTGAAGCATATGGAAATAATTACACCAAGAAATATAGGCTGTCATCATTTGACCAATATCAATTATAAGAGAAGATTAGGTTTAAGATCATTTCTATTTGTGTAACGCCCCGTGATTTCACCGAGTAGCTCTACTGTGCCAACACGGGTCTTTTCAGCGTTCTTTGTCCTCACTCGCACGCACCCTGGAAAACTTCCCAGCAGGTCACCCATCCTGATACTACTTTCGGTCAAACGCATTTAACCTTGAAATTCATTTGATCCCCGAATCACACCGTACAAGCCAAGGTTGCTCTGATACCAAATGTAATGCTCCATGATTTGATCGACTAGCTCTGTACCAACACGGACTTTTTCAGCGTACTTTGTCCTCACTCGAATGCACCCTGGAAAACTTCCTAGGAGGTCACTCTAAGAAACTTTCCAGGAGGTCACCCATCCTGATCCTACTTTCGGCCAAACGCGTTTAACCTTGAACTTCTTTCAGGATGTGTGCCTAAAAAGAATGTGCATCTTATTGGTATGAATATTGATAATCAAATCACTTAAGCCTTTCACACAGTGCATATACGGGGTATCACAATTTGCGTTGCTTTTGTAATGTAATGATATTTTGTTTACTTAGGCGACGTATGTTTATGAGTATAATTTAATTATTTAATATTTGACGATTATATTTTTGATAAATAAAATTCTCCTTGTTCCAAAATAGTTAGACCAAGAGTACCATCCTCCATGGGAAGATTCCATACAAGAACCTAGACAAGTATTCAACTCTACGAATTCCTTCTCTTTAATTTTCCACACATGTTGTGCAAAAAATTTGCTTGTCCTCAACTTCGAACGTGAATATGTGGAGGCAAGGAATTGCTAAGTTGCCTGGGTTGTATTAGCTTTATCGAATGGGAGTTTCGGGTATTAACGGTTCAAACATTCTTCATGAGATTCTGTTGGGTTTTATAAAGATGAACCTAGTTCGTCGCAGCGAAGTTTTAAAAATTTTCACCAACACGAAACCTGATCATGAAAATATAACATAAACAAACAGTAAGATCATTAGAAAATCTTACTGTGCGTTATATATGGATCTTCTACTATGATATCTACATAGCCTTCAATCTACGAACTTTTGACAGTTGATATTTTCGAGAACCCGCTAGGAGAATTATTGATCAAACATAACTGGAGAAATCTTCAACCCTAGGTTGATTCAAGCTTTGCCCACTTTGCTTGTGTATTTTTCTATGTCTGTTAACCCTAGGTCTAGAGGCATATATATATATATATATTGTCATAATAGGAATAAGAAACATAGTTTCATTGAAATTTAATGTCATTCCTTATGGGCTTTTTGGGTCCAATCTATTGTTCTTTTGGCCAAGTCAATATGTCCAGCATCCAATAGATTTTTGCTTTATATATATTTATTTAATTAAATCTAACTTAATTAAATAACTACAATTCTATCTAATAGAATTACAATATTTCTCCAAATTAGTATTTAATCTAATCAACTTTAGTTTGTAAATTAAAACTACTTGTTGTGTGAGCCATAGGCCCTCATATATCAAGCACTTAGTCAAATTAATGATATTGGTCGAACCCTATATAATAGACTAGACAATCTTGATATGTGAGGTACGTTGCGAGGATACTGTAACTACCTGTGACATTGAGCTGATAGTGATACGGTCCTTTCATTCGCGAATACTTGATTAAGCCTTGAAGATGATTAAGTGTCTATTCAAATAGCTTAACCATTCTAAAAGTGACATGCACTGGCTAATGACTAATGATCCAATTAGCTATAAGAAGACAAGTATTCTCTCCAAGTCTATTTGAGGAATGAATCCTATTCTTGACTCAACTACCTTCTTGACTAAACTACCATGTATATATACTTCGTAATGTACCTAACACATACCATATCTACCCTGTTAGGAGTGCAAGTGTTGATCATGGTTAAGGTCCATCACTCCGTATATATCGTGCATATTGACCTCAAGTCAAAAGACTATTACATTACTCCACAAACCGATATTCTCATAGACACGTAAATAGAATACACCAAACAAGTTTCTCGACTGGGTACACCAATACTCTTCAAAGTACCTGTGCATCCATTATAAAATACCTAGTATCTTGTAGTTGTGAGAAATACTACATCCTCTAAGGATATGATGTAGATCACACACCAATCTCCATTGCATCATCAATATCCCATTCTCGATGATCATTGATTGGGGTCATTTAAGAACTATGTCTATTTCATTTAAGATCTCACATTTTTAATGACAACACGAGTTCATGGAAACACTTACATGAATATATGTGTTGGGTGAAAAGGGTCATGAGAGTCAAGATCGATCTCGTGATGGCTCTAGAGGCTCGCTCCAAGGTCGGCTTAACTAAGAGTAACAAAGGGTGGCCGGAGCTGGACTACTTCTACTCCTAACTAGTGCCTAAACTACGATAAAAGCTGGAGCTTGTCGAACTTGAGTTGATTTGTGTGTTGTTGATGATTGATTGATAGATAGCTCCTTCCTCAAATGTCTTTTATATAGGCGTAGTACTCTGTCTTCTACTTGCACTCGAACTCCTTCAACGCCTAGGTTAATGACGTTATCTTTATCCAAACGGAATACTCATCCTTAGTTCACTAGGACTTATCTTCTCCAATTAATTTGGAATTTGAATTTATCGCCTTCTCACTTGAGAGACCGACTGCACACGGTCTCTTGACACGGCTCGTCAAGCAGATGTGATTAGCCAAAAATAACCTTCCACAGTTTCTGGGTATCACTAGGCAAAGGTTATGACAACCTTTGCTTTCAGGAACCTCCAAGTGTCACTAGGTAGTCATGACACCCTTCACTTTTCGGAAACTTTAAGTGTCACTAGGCAAGGTGTTGACACCCTTCACCTTTCGGAGACCCTAGGTATCGCCAGGTGAGGTGTTAATACCCTTTGCTTTTCGGAAGCTCTAGGTATCGCCAGGGGAGGTATTAACACCCTTCACTTTTTGGAAGCTCTAGGTGTCACCAGGTGAAAGCTATGACACTTTTTGCATTTCAGAGTCTCGAGGTGTCCCTAGGCAAGGTGTTGACACCCTTCGCCTTTTGGAGCCTCTAGGTGTCATTAGGCAAGGTGTTAACATCCTTCACTTTTCGGAAGCTCTAAGTGTCACCAAGTGAAGGCCATAACACCCTTTGCGTTTCAGAGCCTCGAGATGTCGCTAGGCAAGACAATAACACCCTTCGCTTTTTGGAAGTTCTAGGTGTCGCTAGCCAAGGTATTGACACCTTCCACTTTTCAGAAGCTCTAGGTGTCACCAGGCAAAGGCCATAATACCCTTTGTGTTTCGGAGTCTTGAGGTGTCGCTAGGAAAGGCAATGACACCCTTTGCTTTTCGGAAGCTCTAGGTGTCACTAGCCAAGGTGTTGACACCTTCCACTTTTCGAAAGTTCTAGGTGTCGCTAGCCAAGGTGTTGACACCTTCCACGTTTCGGAAGCTTTAGGTGTCACTAGGCAAGGTGTTGACACCCTTTTTCGGCCAATGACACTTCGCCCGACAAAAAGCCGAATGCTCCTCTTCGTGCTTCATCGAGGAGCCGAGGCACCTCACTTACCGAGGATCCGATATTGGCCAAACACTCTCCTTGGACAAGGAAAAATGCGCGCACTAATGCCCCTTGGGAGGGCAAAAATGTCAGATTAGTAACTCCTCCAAGGGCAAATATCATCGGATAAGTCACTCTTAACAGGACAAATATTTGTGGTGGTCACTCTAAGGAGGGTAAACTTTATCGAACAAGTCACTCTTGGAAGAGCAAATATTTGCGGTGGTCACTCCAAGGAAGGTAAACATTATCGGACAAGTCACTCTTGGAAGGACAAATATTTGCGGTGGTCACTCCAAGGAGGGTAAACATTATCGGACAAGTCACTCTTGGAAGGGCAAATATTTACGGAGGTCACTCCAAAGAGGATAAATAACCGATTAAACCCTCAAAAGGGTATTTTTTATTCCGGCTCCAACAATATGCAAACAATCAAACATTATATTCATTAAGTATAATGCCAAAATAACTGAAAATGATCAAGTGCAATGTCCTTAATATGATTGTCTCTAGGACATTTATACTAACAGATTCAACAAAGTGGCTGTTCGATAATATTGTTGTTGAAAAATACTTGGTATCCGGATACTCGTTAATATTCAAGTATGAGTTATTTATGACTGTACTAAAGAGCAATTGCTCTAATTGGGAAACATTGAAGTCAGAAATAGGGTTCAAATTCTTATCACGATAGAAAATCCATTTGTCAAAAACTGACCTTTTATCTGTGTAAAATATGTTCGCCAGGAGAAGCCGGCAAGTGCAAGTTGTGATCGGAAAATGCAAAGTCTTGACGCTATCAGTAGCGGGGGTCCACCAAAAGAAAAGAGAGTCCAGGTAACGGTTGTACGAGTCTACTGAATAATGCTTCTGAAATTTCCACATAATACGTTGTGTTCAAACAGTTCTCAACTGATCTTATCAAGTATTATCTTGTTATTATCTTTGTTTAAGAGTCCTCTCAGCTGAGGCATGTGTGAGGCTGTGCAAGTGAAAGAAGAATCACTACAGTGTGGAGTTACAATTATATTCATTCCATTACATGGTCCAGAGTAAGTTAAATGACTACGACATGGTACTTTTAAATGATATGGATGTCAAGTAATTCATGATATGCCACTAAAATTAAGTGGAAGGTGTAGTACTGCACCATAAAAATTTGAGTGCAAAGTGCACCATTTTTATGAAGTATAGGGTGCTATTTTACCCAATTTATATAGGAACAAAGAGTAAATAAGTCCTCCTAGTTACTCAATAAGTATAATTAAATCCCAATGGTTAATATAATACCCTATAAGTCACTTTTCAAGTTGGAACAATAAACACCTTAGAGCCATTTTTGATTACCTATATAGCATCAACGTTATTAAGGTAGAAAAACTTGAAAAATGTAGGGTGTTATGCAAACATTTTTTAGTAAAAGGGCATAATTAGACTTGATGAGTAATTATAAGTACTTATTTGCTTTTTATTCCATTTATATATGGTCTTTGCTAAGACGCAGTCAACGGGCGAAGACATTTTGTTCCTTCCCCGCACTAATTCTCGTTGGCCAAAATTAAAAGGAAGTAGAAAAAATGTTATTTACGTCGGAAAAACAAAATCTTACATTTTTTTGTTTTATACCACTTGATATCTAGCCTAAAAGTGGTGAAGTTTTCTATAAAAAAATTAATAGAGTTATGTTTTTAAAGATTCGAAATCAGAATTTAGTATGTTAGAATAATTCTCTTATGGGTTGATCGAAATTTGAAATATTTATATGTAAAAATTAATGTTTTAAAAATTGTGGTACACTGCCAACAAAAAATTCTTGAGGGAGAACGGAGTAAAAGGAAATAACCATTCGAACGGCCTAAAAGTATGGTTGGAGTAGCCAACAAAAAATTGGTTTATAAGATATTCAATTTCATGTGAACAGAATATGAAAATAGTAAGTTCCCGGATCATGATTCAAGCAAGCAAGCAAGCAAACATAATTGGTACGCATAAAAAATATCGTTGTTGCTGGAGATGTCTATATGAATTATCGTGAGCTACCACAGGCCCTTCTGGTTTCTTCTTTTCTCTGCCCAAAACCTTTTGACCTTTGGCAAAGCCAGCTGCCTTCTTCGTTTCCAGCCTTGTGCTTCTTCCTTGAAGTTCAAGACTCTCTCGTCTCCCATTAACAGAATCTCCGAAATCTCAAACAGAATATTTTGACAATTTATAAAAAAACAAAATTTAGGTTTCTTATTTTGGAGTTTTTAAATAACTACCATGACAAGTTAATGTGGCAAACATTGGAAAGACGAGCCAAAATAACTTACTGTGTGTGAGAAGCATAACAACAATCATTGAACAAAGCTAAAGCAATATAATTCTAAAATTTTCTATATAAAAAATAGGATCAGAAAACCTATGTTAGAACATAAAAGAAATTCGAGAATTTCAGAGATCAGTTCACGTTGTTGGTGAAATTTAGTTGTGAAATTTCTTCTGATTGAAGAGAAAATTTTGAGGCTTGTTTCTAACATCGTCGCCACATTTGTGTTAAGGCTAGGAATGTCAATGAGTATTATCCATAAAATTTAGATGCTTATCCTTCTTTTGAAAGTTGGACTCAAATTCTTATCCTTATTTTCTTTGAAAATAAGGATTCATTTACGATCCCAGTCCTAAAAACAAGGCAAGATTAAGACGAGCCAGGGGTCTATGTTATTTAAAAATGATTTCATAAAAAAATAGAACCCTACTTAATCGTTCCCAATAGCAAGGAGATATTTGAAAAATAAAATTCAATTTATTCATTCATTAAAATAAGTTAATATAAAGAAACTAAATAAACAAATAAAAAATTCCAAGTTGGATAGTTGAGATTAAAATTTTGATACTAGTAATTAATATATTTATAGGTAATATTTTAATGTTATCTTAAAAAATTGGTAGAATCGAAGTAGCATATTATAAATCAAAATAAATACTCTTATTCTCTTAAAAAACAAAAAAATAATAATAAACATTCGGATTTAGACCCGGTAAAAATCAGTGGATCTTGTACCCTTTGGATCCAGATTAACTCTTTTGGATAAAATAAAGGGAAAAATATATTTAAGTACACTCTAATTTTATCGATTATCAATTAGGTACTGTGTGATTTCAAAATTGTAAAATAAGTTCAAATTATTTTATTTTTTTATCACAAACCGGTCATAAGGTCCGGTCCAACGCTTTTCGGCAAGCAGTGTCATCTTATCATGTAGTTTAGAGAATGACTACTTGATGTTGACGTGGTAGTGGACAAATTACCAAAATAATCCTTTTAATCTATATGTTTTGTGAAAAAAACTTGTCCTCCCCCCTTGATTCTCTCTCTTCTGTTATCTTCATCCTCTCTCTCCTTGTCTCTTCCCCCTCCTCCTCCTGCCACCTCCATCCCCCTCCTCTTCCTCCTCACGGCGCTCGACGTCGGGAGACTCGACCAAATCAGTCTCAACGTTCAAGGTGATGGAGAAAGTGGAGGGGTTGTCCCTAACAATCCCTAAAAGAGGAGCAGAAGAATTAAAGAACGGTCATTCTCAACTGGGTCGGTCTTTGGGGCTAAATATTTAGTCTTTCAATTGCTTTTGCTTTTGTTGGTGTCGTGTGTTTTAATTTGAAGACTTTGTTCTGGATTGGTAGCTTAATTGATTGTCTCTTCTCCATTAATAAAATGCTCGTCTTTGCTTGTGGGTTTTACTTGGAAGACTTTGTTATGGGCTCCTAACTTAATTAGTTTTGGGCAAAGTTTAAGGTCGTTTGCTTCCTTCATGGAGATTGTAGGAGGGTGTTGATTAGTTGGAGTGAATTTGTTTAAGTTGAGGAATTGGGTATTTCCCTTCTTGATAGAGTCAACATCAGTAATAAAACAACATCGTTGGCTAAAAAAATCGGACCGGATCTTTGGATTTATCAGTGATAAAATTAAAATAACATGGACCTATTTTACAATTTTGAAATCGGTACCCAAGTGATAATCGGTGAAAATATAAGATACTTAAATATCTTTTTCCCTAAAATAAAATCAATGATGATTGTTTTGATCAAAACATATTGCCAAATTTAATATGGCTTAAAACTATATGACCTACCGCGGTGCCTTTGTAGATTTTTTCAGATAATATTTGTATGTCGATCTTAATATTACTTAAAAATAAAGTTTGAACATGTTGTTTCTAGAGTTTGCTAATATTATTTTTCATTTGATGTCCAGTATGTCGGAGCCAGAAGTTTAATGTAATGATCGTGCTAGAATTTTAAAAAACTAGAATCAAAGAAAAGGAAGAAGAGAGGGGAAGAAGAAAAGACAGTACGTTTCCTTTGAGATTGATTAACAAATGTCCGGAATCATCTCTAAAATTGTAACTTCTTGCGTATTTATACAAGTTCCTAGATTAGTATTACAATCCCAGCCCATTCGATAACTAATCCAGCCCACGGTCCTCTTAACTCCTTATCATAACATTAAACATAAGAAATGTACTCAAATGTCATTTACCGCCATCGGACAAAATAAACGTCATTTCCCGCCAACTTTAGCTGTCTTGATAAAGTCAGTATTTTTTTATAAGTGATTTTGTATTAAGATAATAATTGCATAGGCTAGAGGTAGCAACAGAGGGTCTCGACAATAGCACTCAGCGTTTCTATAAAATTCAACGCAAAATCACCCACATACATACAAAACCAAAAACGACCCAAAAGGCCCCCAAGTTAATATTGTACAATATTGTATGTTTCTTATGTAAATACCAATATTGCGTAGATCATTTTATTGAAGAGAACATGAAAACAGAGAAAATAGACGAGAAAAACAATCAAGCAAGCGCATTCGTAAGGACAGAGATCCACCAAGTTTGTCTACAGCATCTTCGAGGGACAGTTCAACGAGGCAGCAAGTCAGCTAACGTGATCGCGACTAAGTCCTTTGTCATAGGAGGCCATTCAGTTACTGTGGAGAAAGGCCACGGTGTTATTAGCTCCAAGCTAACTTGTCTCATGGTTGGCCTTGCCTCCGGATCGTGATTCCCGCAAGCAATCGCAAGGCGCGCTGCATATACCACGGCCTCCAAGACGCTGTCTTCCGGTGGTGGGAGGCGCTGATCGATCACGTCCTTGAAAAGAGTACGATAGTTGATTGGAAGAGGAGCTGATAGAAGTTTTGTTGTTGTTGGCGCAGATGAAAGGATTGATATGAGATCGGCTGGATGCTTTCCCATTATAATTTCAAGAGCCACCACGCCGAAGCTAAACACGTCACATTTTTCGCTTACCTTCATTGTATACGCCAACTCTACGAAATAATAAAGATCAACATCAAAATTCAACATTGTGAGCAGTTAATGTAATACTCGAAATGTCAAATGAAGAAATTAAAAGTCTATTTTAAGGAATAAGATTGCAGTTTGAGTACCTGGAGCAGTGTAACCAAATGTCCCAGCAAATGTGGTCCAATTTGAGGAATCAGGAAGCAAGAGCCTTGCTGTGCCGAAATCAGAGACATGTGCCTGATACTCCCCATCTAGAAGAACATTGTTGCTCGATATGTCGCGGTGAATTATCGGAGGTGAGCAATCATGGTGCATGTACGACAACGCCTTGGAGATCCCGCTTATGACATTGATTCTATGAACCCAACCTAATTGTGAGGCTTCTTCTTCATTGCTCAAGATTGATCTAAGGCTTCCCCTCTCTACGAATTCATACACCAAGAACGAGTGTCTTGGATTGGAGCAGTAACCATACAGCTTCACAATGTTTTGATGTCGGATGCTAGTTAACAACCGGATCTCTCTCCTGAAGGCTTTCAGGCATGAAGTTCCGTCATCGCTTTGCGGCTCGCGCATTTTTTTCAGAGCAACCACTCGACCTGTTGGCAATGTGGCTTTGTAAACAGTTCCATACCCACCCGTCCCGATGCAATACTTAAGATCAAAGTCTTCAACAGCCTCGATAAGATTCTTGTATAGCATCTCTCCGTCGTGGCCCCATATGGCAAAAAGGTCTTTGAAACTTGGCTCCCTCTTCTTCAGCTCTTTGCTTTTATATCTCCTATAGATGGCGAGGCATCCAACGAGGAAGAGAGAAAACAGTACAACAATGGGGACGACAATAATTACAACTTTGCCATGATGTTTCTTGAGTTTATGAGCTGCGACCAAGATGCAAGGCTTTAGGCCGGTAATATTAGCACACAAGTTTTCGTTGTCTCTGACTGCATCGTATGTAGCCTCCCGGAAAGCTTTGACATCAGGAAGAGGACCCTCCAGCTTGTTGAAGGAGACATCCACCATAGTCAGACTCAACAATCCAGAAAAGCTGGTTGGAATTTTACCAGACAACTGGTTGTGAGATAAATTTAAGTTTTCTAACATTTGCAGGTTGCCTAAATCTGTAGGTATCTCTGCCTCAAATAAATTTTTACTAAGGTCTAGTCCTTCCAAAACGGTCAAGCTACCCATTTCTGGAATGATTCGACCTCCAAGTTGATTTCTGCTTAGGTTCAAGAACAAGAGTTTGGAGCAATCTCCGATTTGTTTGGGAATGGAACCAATAAACTTATTGGAAGACAAGTCTATTGTTTCAATGTCATGAAGCTCTCCAATTTGGGAAGGAATCTCTCCTGAAAGCTGGTTTTCACTAAGGCTAAGATACACTAGATTCAAATTCCCAAGTTCTTGGGGTATCCTTCCAAAAATCTGATTAGAAGAGAGGTCGAGGTACTGTAGTTTGAGTGCTCTTCCTAACTCGGATGGTATTTGGCCAGAGAGATGATTGTTGCCTAGTTTAAGTGTTGAGAGATTATGGAACTTTTCCCACTTCCAGTACAACTCACCATAAAGGTTGTTGTGGCTCATGTCAATGTATTTTAAGAGAGGGTGTATTCCGAAAGCTCCGGATATATTCTCAAAGAGTAGGTTTCTATCAAGGCGTACTCGAACCAAAGTGGTGCAATTTCTCAGGCTTTGTGGGAGTGGACCAGTTAAAAAATTATTTTCTACGATGAGGAATTGAAGTTGACCACCAAGACATATATTGTGTGATAAATGTCCTTGTAAGTTGTTATCGCTTATGAGGAAGTATTTTAGGTGCTGCAGACTGTTAAGTTCTATAGGAAGACTTCGGGTGAGGCTATTGTTTCCGAGCATGAGAAGGTATAACTTTGTCAAGTTGCCTATAGAAGCAGGGATGGCACTTGTGAGTAGATTGTTAGTCAAGTCAAGATATTTTAAGGATGTCAGGATCCCTATTTGATTAGGAATATACTGTGACAACTTATTGCTACTCAGGTCTAAAGCAGAAAGTTTTGTCAAGTTGCCTATAGAAGCAGGGATGGGACCTGTGAGTAGATTTCTATTCAACGCAAGCAATTCTAGAGATGTCAACATCCCTATTTCATGAGGAATAGCATTCGACAACTTGTTTTCATAAAGATGTAGCAAGGACAGTTTTGTCAAATTGCCTATTGAAGGTGGAATTGGTCCGGATAAGTTATTGTATGACAAAACAAGTTCAGTGAGAAATCTCAACTTGCCAATCTCGGCTGGTATGATGCTTTCAATTTCATTTCCTTTAAGATAAAGAACGGATAAGTTTTGCAAATCGCCAATGGAAAAAGGAATCGAACCAGTGAGAGAATTGAAACTTAAACTAAGCGAAGTAAGTGAGGCAAGCATTCCGATGTCCTCAGGAATGTTTCCTGTGAAATTGTTGGACTCCAATCCAAGGTAATTGAGCTTGGAAAGATTACAGATCATGGGAGGGATAATCCCGTAGAAGGAGTTGTTAGAGAGCTCGAGTTGGACAAGGTTGGGGAAGGACAGAAAGTGGAGAGTGTGAAGGGTACCTTTCAAGCCACAACTTTCCAGGGAGATGTTGGTGACACTGGTTGTTGCAGCTCCGGAATCGCAATGGACACCGAACCAGCCGATACAATGGTTGGTGTTTGATGTCCAAGAAGTCAGAAAAGATTGGCTGGGGGCATCAAGGCTAGCTTTCCATCTAAGAAGGGCCCCTGCTTCTTTTGCGGCCTGATCAGTTTCAGAAGCAGCAAAAGAACCAGTTGCACAGGAAACAAAGAGGACGATTAGGACATGGAAAGACATTAAGATGATTATAGAGGCTTGGTGACACTGGAAAAGGAAGGAGTAACTTAGTAGTATTGAAGGTTTCTATGCTGGAGAACACTCATCACTAATTTATAGAGTATGAATACATGTACTCACGACTGTGGTCAACCAAAATAAGATTCCAAGTCCAAAGACATATGTCACGATATATAACTATTATATTTTGTAGACATCACAATTAGATATACAATTAAAAAATCTTTTAATGAGACAAATCCTGACGTTAAGATAGCTCTCAATTATGGAGTAGGTGCACGATGAATTGTCAAAAGAAAAGACGAAAAACATGGAGATAGAAGAGTTTTTTTCCACAGAGGGGTCTATTCAGTTTGGCATGTACAAAAACGAACAAAATAGCGCATTTTTGTGTGTGCACAAATTTTCGGGACCACCCCACCGGGAGAATCTTCGCGTCGGTGCTAATTGGCTCGCTCGGCTCGGCTCCAAGATAACAAAATTGATAGAAACCCAATTATGCCCTTTCTTGTTAATTTTTACCGGGGCTATATTTGTAATTGGGCTTGAAAACTCAATTACTTCCTTACCTTCTTCTCTGGTCCGCCATTTATTGATATCTAATACAAATTGCCTCTAGAATTTTAGCAAGAAACTAAAAGAGAGAAACCAACAACAGTCGACCACTCCGCCGCAGACCTCGACCTCCGCCGCCGACCCCAAACTCATCCCCAATGTTTGGATTTTGCGGAGAGAAATAAAACCTAGATCGCAATTGGTATTTAATCTAGAGTGTAAATTTTTGGTCCAAACACGCACATCTTTGTACCCTTTCTTGAGTCCTTTCTGGACGTTTTGCTTCAATAATTGAAGCCGACACCGAGCCGAGCTAGTCCACCGACGCAAAGATTCTTCGTCACAGTACTTGGGTGAGTTGGCTGGTTTTTGAACGAAATCGCACGATAGGCAAGTTTTTGAAAGAAAAAAAAAGCACTATTTTGTATACTTTGTGCATACTAAAACTGTATTCGCCGAGCTCAGATAGGAAAAAATTTCTTTGACGATCCCCTTCTCTTAATTAACGCATAAATAAACTCTGCAGAAAAAAAAAGTCGGAGATGTATGTATAGTTGTACAATTATTTTTAAGTTGAAAAGAATGTACAACTAGCACAATTTTATGAAAAAAAGCAATCCAACTTTAAATAATCTTCAAACAAAGTTTCTTCTTTGGCTATCATGATTTTGGTCGGCTATAATATGAAGTAGATCCGTTAAAAACGTATTTTAAACCAATAATTAAAGTTTATATAAATTTAATTTTTTTGTTTAAAAAATTAGCACGCGAATACTATGTGATGATTAATTTAGATTCAAGTTGGTTGATACTATTGAAAGATAATAAAAATATTATAATACGACTACATTTTCAAGAGCTCGAATTTGAGATAAATCGTCATTCTTTGATCTAACTTTGGTAGTTGATCTTTTTTTTAATTGACCAATGAGAGTGGCAATGTGCAAATCATGGTGGAAAAAGAGCTACTAATTTGCAACGACCGCGGTCAACCTGGGGCTGCGGGGATTTTTCTGTGGGCTATTTAACCTGGGGCTGCGGGGATTTTTTTATGGGCCATTTATCCTGGGGCTGCGGGGACTTTTTTTATTGGCAAATTACCCTTGGATCTAGTTTATAGCGTTATTATGGGTAGGGTCCATTTTTAAACCAATTTTACGGTCCATATTCTTTAGGAAAATGTTTATGTCAAATCAATATCAACATGCATTTTTTTCATGAAAATGACCTTTATGCTCTTAAAGAAAAAGCTCATTATTTTCAACTTTTGAACACTAAAATTTAAATCCCGAAAAAAAAAAAAATTTAACCCAGACAATAGATTGAATTCAGTCCGAAAACAAAGAAGATCAACTAAGAAACACAAAAGCACGTCCAGTGGTTCATCTTCTTCTCTTTCGTAACTCCAAACCCAGAACAATTTAATCCTAAGTTCACCACTCCAAATACAAATAACAACAATTGTTTTGGGTTTATCTTCAAACACACAAATCGAAAACACAATGGAAACCTAAGGCACAAATCTAACGCTCTCCTCGGAAAGATCATCACTACCTCGTATCCCCCTCTGTTCCAATCTTTTTTCAGTTCCAATTCATGGAAAATTTTAAATTAACCATGAGTGTTAGTGTCTTTGCCTCGGTCTCCAAACCGATCTTCGAATGCCGCCAGCAACCTCTGAGAGTCTCCTCCGACGTGAACCTTTGCCGGAACGGTTGTCTCACGACAGAGGTTTACTGAGTCGGCGTCTTGGCCTCGAGGACTGCTGTATCCCATTCAGGCTGAAATCTGAATTAGTTTGACTCATCAAATCTAAATAATAGATAATAAAACCCCAAAAATAATACTTTTTCCTTGCCCAGACAGACATAAACGGAAGAAGAAAAACGTTTATCTTCATTGAAAAAGCTAAATGAGATGGAACATTGAGGCTATTTTGGTATCATACTAAATTTTTTATATTCAAAACCTAAAATAATTATCGTTAAAGATAGCCTAACTAGTCTACACTTCATGGCTATGATGGCTATGTGTACCTGTCGTGCTCTTCATTTTCACACTATTTTTTTTTTCAAAGACTTTCCTGAAAGGTTTCTTTTGATGTTGAGTTCTATGTTTACTTTTCCGGAATATTGGCTTTTTGTGGTTGTAGGTTTCTTTTGGTTAGTATGCCTAGTTGTATCCAATTTAGTACGTCAATATATAATTAATAAAGATTAGTGACTATTATAACTCATCTTCATAAAAAAAAAACTAGAGAGTTCCAACCATGCTCTTTTTAACTGGTGTATTATTACTATTCTGTTTTCTAAGGTAGTAACTTTAACGCGGTAAATTTATATATTTACCGTTCTATGTCACAGCTAAAATTTCTAATAACTCGTGTAGAGATAGCTATTAACTCTTAAAGGTTGTCATATGGATCTACTCTGATTAAAGAGAAAAAATCATACATTCAACTCATATAGAACATTACTTAACATACTCATCAGATTGACATAAACGAGATCACTTGTCTATTATGAAAAGGATAAGAAAATTACAGCTTTGCTAGAAACATGATAATTTTTAGACCGATATTTAGGGTTTATAGTTTAGCATCTCACAATTTTATAGTCGCGACAGTGAATTGAAGCACCAAGCAGAGATTCGGCTGCCGTTGCTGGATCTGTGGGAGTTGTAGAGGGAAGAGAGTCCTGCTGGATCTATGGTTAGGAACTTTTGTTATCGTGTAAACTGAGATGGCTCTCGATCTGACAATTTCTATTTAGTTTCATCGCGTTGAATCTTCTTTGATTTTTGGTTTCTAGGTGAAGGAGACACCTCTGCCTGTCCTCCTCACCGCCATAAAGTGATTATGTCAATTTTTAGCAAGGTTATTTCGATCCTTCATGCTGAGGAATTTGCATGTTTTGCAATGTTTCAGGAATCTGACAATGGCAATTGTGCTGCCCTTCTGCTGAGTTTGCTTTTAGGTTATTCTCGAACAAATTGATGAAGAGATTGCTGCAAAGTATCGATTACCGAATGGTTCAATGCTTCAAATTTACAATTCTTTCCGTCCTAGTTTCTAGCACTCTGATGGCTTTGTCTTCTTGCTGAGCTTGATTTGTTTTGCTGCTGGAACTACTGCGGATAACATTGCTCCTGAATTAAGAGTGATTTAATCAATCACATCAACTCTTCAATGCAAATTGGATGCATTTAAGTATGATTTTGTTTTATGTCATGTCCATATGCCATGCTATAACTATAAACAGTATAGAATCCATATGACGAGGCTAAATCCTCTTTCCATCTAAGTTATTACAAAGAGAAGCTGAGGGTATCAAGGCTAGCTTTCCAGCTATAAAGGGCCCCTGATTCTTTCGCAAAAAAAGAAGTAGTTGAACTGGGGTTCTGCGAAAAATATGTGAGAACGTAGAAAACGATATAATATTTGACTTGTGGTTAGAATTTTCGTTATTGGGTTAAAATTTTAAAATCAATTGAAAAACCTGTGTCCAGGGGATAGTACCAAACCGAAGAAATCGACACACCGACCGGCACCAAACCCGACAAACCAACACTTTTCCAACCCGCGATGTAAATGGTTTAATGGTGCAGTTTCAAACTGACATTGATACTCTAACGGTGTGGTTCAGATTTATTTATGAACTACACCGTGACACTGCGAAACCAAATATATATATATATATATATATATATATATATATATATATATATATATATATATATATATAAGCCCAAAACCCAACCCCCCCTACTCACAGACAGAAACGACCCCCAAAACTTAACCTAGATCTGTAATTTCTTGTTGCTCATTTCTTGTTTGATTTACGAACTTGCTGAAGGCTGAATTTCATGGATCAAGATCTTGGAATGTCAAGTTACGAAACTGTCACCATCTTGTTTGAGAAGCAAATTCTTCCACCCGCTCCTCCTCAACTGCCGACGCCCCTTCCACCTCGTGAACCGCCACCCTCCCTCCCCTGTCCTCAGGCCTCGTGCTGCTGCCGACTCCTTGTACAATCAACGAAATTA
This sequence comes from Hypericum perforatum, assembly GCA_012979155.1. Classification (NCBI taxonomy): domain Eukaryota; kingdom Viridiplantae; phylum Streptophyta; class Magnoliopsida; order Malpighiales; family Hypericaceae; genus Hypericum; species Hypericum perforatum. Next base: position 1,093 of record SOPF01024932.1, on the reverse strand, counting down.
TTTCCTCCCCTCTCCCATAGATCCCATAGATCTCCTTCCTGAGAAGCAAATTCTTCCACCATCTCCCTCCCCTGCCCCCACGCCATCCCCTCCCTATTCTCTTCCTTATGTTTCTTCAGTACCTCATGTCTCCCCCTAGCCATCCACCGCCGCCCCCCAACCCCAACTGCCCCCATCCGCTCCACCTCGCAAACCGCTGATGCCCGAACTGCCGCCCCCTCCCCAATCTTCAGGTCTCGTGCTGCTGTCGACTCCTTATACAACTAACATAGTCCCATCCAAAGTCCATCCATAGACCCATTCTGGCGAGTGTTTTTTATAAGGGCCCATATGGACTGGCACGCCCAACTCTAGCCCAACAAAATAATTTTAATTTTTACTATAAATATCCATTTTTTTAACCCTATAAAGGGTTTAAGGTTTTAGGCATTAGGATGGCTGTCTTGAATGCATTTTTCCCCCACCCCAATGTCCCCAAACTCTATCTTTTCTATCATATTGAACGACCTAGAACTGATTTATTTCGACATGTACTCTTCCCCGTTTAACTAGGGAAGAGACATGCCAAAATTCCTCTTTGTTAATTTTTTTGTGATTTTTGCGAATAGTGTTTCATGAATGCAAATCCATCTTTCGTGCTTTGGCAAAAAAAAAAGCTGTTTCAAAACTCGTTTTGTGCATTTTTTTTCTTGGAGCAGTTCAGTGACCACCGCCACCACTACCAACACCAGTTCTGTATCCAGTTGGAGCTTTTAATTTCCATGCCGGGTAGTAAGTGGTGGTGGCGGCTTTCATTGTGGTGGCTTTGGCTGCATAGGTGGTGGCTGATGTTTCAGAGGGGGTGGTTGTGACTTTATAGGCTGTGGTTGATGCTGTGGCTTTAAAGGTGGAGGTGAGCATTGTAGCTGCAAAGGGAGTGATTGTGGCAGCACGAGGGGTTGTAGTAGCAGCACAGGGGTTCTACGGCTCCTAGGATTAGTGGCTTCTAAGGTTTAAGAAAGAACTGTTATACTTATAGAATAGAAAAAAAGATTTTCCTAATTCGAATTTTCCTATAAATATTAGATTTCTTAACCCTAGAAGGGTTTTAGGG